>JACXGK010003974.1:0-41239 GCA_016801125.1 Novumbra hubbsi | reverse complement strand
TTCAGAAAGAGGTTCCTCTCCACCAGGCGGATCAGGCTTTGGGTGTACCCCTTCAGAAAGAGGTTCCTCTCCACCAGGCGGATCAGGCTTTGGGTGTGCGTACAGGTCCATTATCAGCAACCATAACTCTTGTGTTCCAGTGGCTTGTTGTGTTTGCTAATACAAGTTCATCAAGGCTAATTGATCATTAGAAAATCGTTTTGCAATTATGTGCTGATTCAAGGGGCAATATAACTGTCCTTTTGACTAGTGGATTATCTAGAGCAGGGTTCATCAACTCTGGCCCTCTGTGCCAGTTCCACCTTGTTTTTTCCTTGCAACCCTCTAATCAGGGACTTAGTTAGACCTGAGACACCAGGTGGGTCCAATTAACGATGAGGTAGAACAGAACACCAGCAGGCTCTGTCCCTCAAAGAGTTGATGATCTCTGGTCTAGAGCATCAGCAACTGTGGGTTCAGTCTGCTAGGCTATAATTGCTGCAAATGGAGAATTATTTGATGACAGCAAATTCTGAGGGACAATTACGATTTTGATAAAAAATCCTGTTTTCTAACCTTGTCAAACCTTGACTATATTTCCTTCATAGAAGTGGTGTCCATTCAGACTTAAGCAGGAAACAAAGTTTAGGGTAGATCGGTTGCTGAAGAAGATAAACCCTGGTGTTGTTAAACCCCGCTGTTGTTAAACCCCGGTGTTGTTAAACCCTGGTGTTGTTAAACCCTGGTGTTGTTAAACCCCGGTGTTGTTAAACCCCGGTGTTGTTAAACCCCGGTGTTGTTAAACCTCGGTGTTGTTAGACCCCGGTGTTGTTAAACCTCGGTGTTGTCAGACCCCGGTGTTGTTAAACCCCGGTGTTGTTAGACCCCGGTGTTGTTAAACCCTGGTGTTGTCAGACCCTGGTGTTGTTAGACCCTGGTGTTGTTAGACCCTGGTGTTGTTAAACTCTAGTGTTGTTAGACCCTGGTGTTGTTAGACCCTGGTGTTGTTAAACCCTGGTGTTGTTAAACCCTGGTGTTGTTAGACCCTGGTGTTGTTAGACCCTGGTGTTGTTAAACCCTGGTGTTGTTAGACCCTGGTGTTGTTAGACCCTGGTGTTGTTAAACCCTGGTGTTGTTAAACCCCGGTGTTGTTAAACCCTGGTGTTGTTACCAGTGTAGACCAGTCAGTCAGTAGCTGTTATAACATCAAATGGATTGGAAACAGTCAGGGTAAAACCAGAGGTAATAGCAGTTTAGGTCTTCTGTCCAATACGCCTGTGATGATCTAAGGACTATGTTGGGACACAGTGGGTTAATCCATGCAGCTGTATCCAGATGGTGTTGACAGAGAGAGAGAGAGAGAGAGAGAGAGAGAGAGAGAGAGACGGCTGCCCAGTAATCCTGACGAGCTGCACTTTTAATTAACCAAACAGACCACACTGCCCGCTCAATTAATCACTCTCAATGTATTAATTAACTGCAGGAGATCACACTGTGCCCCTGTGTCCTTGACAGACACACACAGGCAGGCAGACAGACACACAGACAAGCAGACAGATACATAGATAGGCATATTAACAGACAGACGGACGGATAGACAGGCCAGCCAGCTCCTCTTAATGATGGCTGTCGACAGTCTTATTTCTAATCCTACTTAACTTTTACTAGCAATGATTCAGACTTTTTTTGTTTTTTACAACATCTGATTAATAACCTTTACTCTTACTGTTTGTCTAGGAAGACCTGTGATTGTGCAGGATGGTGTGCATGATGCATGGTGATTGGCCAGGATGGTGTGCATGATGCATGGTGATTGGCCAGGATGGTGTGCATGATGCATGGTGATTGTGCAGGATGGTGTGCATGATGCATGGTGATTGGCCAGGATGGTGTGCATGATGCATGGTGATTGGCCAGGATGGTGTGCATGATGCATGGTGATTGGCCAGGATGGTGTGCATGATGCATGGTGATTGGCCAGGATGGTGTGCATGATGCATGGTGATTGGCCAGAGTTTCCATGATGGATGTGGATTGGTCTTTAACAGCATGGTGGATTCCTGCTGTGTTTGAGCCATTTTTGTTTTTCCATGCTTCTCCTCTCGGCTGTTAGATGACAACATTGCCAGACTGATGAAGATATCATACAGCAGGCTAATTCCAAGTCCTATTTCCTCCTTCTCAACAACTCCTATTTCCTCCTTCTCACCCCAGATGACGTATTATATGAGTAGCTAATATGGGATTCATTATTTGTTATTGGACATACAGTGTTAGTAAAAAGGCGCATCCAAATGTAAAGATAAGCCTATTTCCACATTAGTGTTGGCTATAAGCCATGTACAGCCTGATTTCTAAAGAGGCACTATATAAATATTATAAGAGTTCACGGTATTATATGAGCTAAAAATGTGCGTTCCTCCCCAACCCCAGAGTAAAAGTCTTCAGCATTTACTGAGGCTGATGATGTATTCTGAGGTAAGATACAAGTTGTTCACACCATATAGCCAACATATTCAAAGCTGTGATTGCATCGTGTTTCGATACTGTACTTCTTTAGGATTCGACCTTGTAAATATACTGCTTGCCATACGTATGTCCGTTGCAAATGGACAACAGAGAGCTATGAAGAAGAAGAGTTCATCAGTTCATAGATGTGCTCAAAAAACTAAATAACAATTTATCAATTTCAGACCAATAAGCCATGAAGTACAATATACTGGAGTTTGGGTGCAGGTAGAGCAAAGTCACACTGTGTCTTTCTCTGTGCGTATGTGTTCAATCAGAAAGAGTAATGAATGTTTTTACCAGTGATGGGCAACTCCTGGAGGCCTTAAACACTTCTGCTTTTTTTCTACCTGGTAGTTAATTGCACTGTCATCTCCAGATCTAAATCTGTCTCTGATTAGAAAGAGAGGATCCCTTAAGGACCAGAGTTGCTTGTCTAGCCCTGGTTAAAAAGATTGTTGCTTTTTTTATTTTTTACCCGACGGCCTTGCATTATAGTCCATAATTTGAACGGTTTGAAAAATGAAAAACACAGACTACTAGATATATTTACCACCCATTCTGAACCAAGAACACAGATTACTAGCTATATTACTAGCTACCCACACAGAACCTAGAACACAGGTTATTAGCTATATTATTAACTACCCATTCAGAACCAACTACACAGACCATAAGCTTTAGTGCATAACTTTTTAGAACAATGTTTACACCCTCTGGTTGCATTGTGATGAAAACATTTGCTGTTGGTGTGGAGGGCAAACTGTCAGTTTCTCAGATTTCTAGTTTTAATTGTTTTTTGAACAGGACACTCAAGTAAGCATTCAACAAAATGTCCCCTCACAAAAATACCACAAGATTAGAAATAACTGTGCAAATTACATCATAGAATAATTACCTCAATTAGTATTCTCAGGTGGTGATCTTGTATTGTAAATGTTTTGCTGTGTCTTTTAATGCTCCATTATGTCAACTCCAGCCATCACCAGCAGTCTTCTTTCAACACTTCCATTACCCATTTAGACCACTTCATCAGAGGTTTGGATCACGGTAGTGTTTGGTAAAAGGACACAATTTAGGACACACGAGCTGTAATGTTTCACCTAGCCGGCCACGCCCCCATGCAGCATCCGCATGCTTTGTGTTCATTGGTTCTCTGGGTCCTAGTGGGCATGTCTCTGCCATAGCAACGTGGTCTGATGTAACTCTGTTGTGAAAACAACATGGGTTTCCCTCATCCAAGCAGACCGTGGCCAGTACTTGTTCCATTATTATTCAATGTAACTGTGTGTCTGTCTGTCAATCTGCCTGTCTGTCAATCTCTTTTCCTTCTATCTGTCTGTTGGTCTGTCTGTAGATCTGTCTTTCCTTCTGTCTGTTTTTTGGTCTTTGGTCTCTCTGGCGGATGTCACTGCTGGTGTCTTGCTTAGAACTGGGGCTGTGAAGATGTGATGAGGGCTTTTCCTGGTGGAAGAGAGTATCCCCGTGGAGTCAAGAGGATAGATCTGGTGGCCTGTTCGTTGTAGTTCCCTTACAGTGAGTGATGCGTGTTAACCGGTACTAGTTAGTCCCATGGAGATCTGTTACTCTAGTGCTGTTTATCATGGTGACTGGCTAGCAACCATACGGCAGTCTGTTGGTGACTCTGGGATTGGGTGCTTGCCACCAGCTGGTTCTGTTGGTTCTGTAGGTTGTTAGGGACCGCTTGAGCCTGTGCTGTAAATAGATCATATTGTGTCATGTTGTAGAAATGTTTTGCTGCCTGTTTGTGAAGCATGGATGTGTGTGGTGGTGTGTGTGAGGGAGATAATGTGTGTGTGTGTGCGTGTCTCCCGGAGTCAGAGTGTGTGAAGTAAGAGAAAGCAGAAAGACAACCCTTCCTGTAGTCAAAGACCCTCAGATAGCGAGAGGACAGGCCGGTTCATGCACCAGGGTGACCTGTCCAACCAGGGCCTCTGACCAACCATTTGAGGAGAAGGGTGTGTGTGTGGTTCTCCTCTCTCCCTTTCTCCACGCCCACACCATCACCACCATGTGGTCTTTCCACGGAAACCATTACACGCTTCCAAAACGAGCCCGGGCATACATGTGAGTCTGACCACCTGTGTGTGTGTGTGTGGGTGGCTGTGTGTGTGTGTGTGGCTGTGTGTGTGTGGGTGGCTGTGTGTGTGTGTGAAGGACAATGGGGGGATTAAAGTAGTAGAAGAGAAGATGAAAAGGGAACAAGACAAGCAAACTCCCTCTAGCAATGGATACAAGCAATTCCAGGAAGGTTTCTTCCTGTATCTTGCACTACCATACAGAAACGTCCTGTACCTTCTTGTAACTTTTTGTATGTTCCAAAACCATTTCGATATAAATATTGATATTTAATTTTGATATTTAATATTTATATTTATTTGGCTTGTCAGAAGATTCAACTGGAATTCCCTCATGTTTTAGTTTTAATTGGGTGTATTTGTAAATTTCTTAACAAGTTCTATTATTGATATCCTGTCTTCAACTGTCCAGCCAGATAAAAACAGTTCTCTCTCTCCTCCCTGTATGTTATCTTAGTGTGGAAAAGCCTCAATGTGGTGACCAAGGCAGTTTCTCTGACAGCACCTGTAGCCAGGGGCCCTATCCGGGCAGCTCTGACCACCGTTACAGCAGCGGTCCAGGACCGCACCCCTACCAGCACCACCCCCAGGGTTCCCCATTGCCTCCCCCTAGCCCTGCCTCCCTGGTCTGGGCCCAGAGGACCCGACTCCAGCCTGCCAGCCTGGCTCTCCGGAAGCAAGAGGAGGAGGACAACAAGCGCTGCAAAGCCCTGTCCGACAGCTATGAGCTTTCTACTGACCTACAAGACAAGAAGGTTAGATTACACTCATATACAGTAATTATTATTATTATTGTACTAAATATGTTGAGGAGGCTGTTCCCTGTCCGACAGCTATGAGCTTTCTACTGACCTACAAGACAAGAAGGTTAGATTACACTCATATACATTCATTATTATTATTATTGTACTAAATATGTTGAGGAGGCTGTTCCCTGTCCGACAGCTATGAGCTTTCTACTGACCTACAAGACAAGAAGGTTAGATTACACTCATATACATTCATTATTATTATTATTGTATTAAATATGTTGAGGAGGCTGTTCCCTGTCCAACAGCTATGAGCTTTTGCTGACCTACATAATAAGAAGTTTAGATTACACTCATATACCGCAATTATTATTATCATTATTATACTAAGTACGTTGAGGAGGCTGTTCCCTGTCCTACAACTATGAGCTTTCTATTGACCTACAGGTCACACATACAGTCATTATTATTATTTTAATTTTAATATTAAGGAGGCTGTTCCCTGTTCGACAGCTGTGAGCTTTCCAGCGTACTCCAAGAAGAGAAGGTGTCCTGTCATTCTATGATTCTGATGTTGTAATTCAGATTCTATAACTTTATGAATCGTAAAATGCCTTTGTTTGCTTAGTTCATAGACACACACCCATAATGTTGGAGTAATGCTGCCGTTGGAAGTTCGCCTGTGGGGACATAGTACACCCAAAGATGTAATAAACAGACATGTAGAGGCAACGAGAAGCATTCACAAGACCGATGCTGCATCAATAAGCGTCAAGGAAGAATGCAAACAAACACCGCGTCAACTCATTTTGTTCAGTAACCAAATATTAAAAACTGGGCAATATGGAAATTCCCCGTTGACAAATGTCAAAAAGGCTGCTATGGCATACCCCTTGCAAGCTCATCTATACTGCAGCGCTGTCATTGGTTGCCTACACTTCCTGCTTCTCCTTCACTGGTTCTCTCCAGGTCCTC
Source organism: Novumbra hubbsi (assembly GCA_016801125.1). Classification (NCBI taxonomy): domain Eukaryota; kingdom Metazoa; phylum Chordata; class Actinopteri; order Esociformes; family Umbridae; genus Novumbra; species Novumbra hubbsi. The sequence continues at coordinate 34,929 of JACXGK010003974.1, read as the reverse complement.
CAGCTCTGTCGTTGGTCCTCTCCACTTCCTCTCGTTCACTGGTCCTCCTCAGCACTTATTCCTACGCCATTGGCTTAATCACTTCCGCCCACATTCTCATTGGTCCTCTGCTCCGATTGCTGTCAGGTGGAGATGCTGGAGAGGAAGTACGGTGGCTACTTCATTAGTCGGCGGGCAGCACGTACCATCCAGACGGCGTTCCGCCAATACCGCATGAACAAGAACTTTGAGCGGCTGCGAAGCTCCGCCTCCGAGAGCCGCATGACCAGACGCATCATCCTGTCCAACATGAGACTGCAGTACTCGTTTGACGACCGGCAGGGCCAAGACCAAGCAGGGCAGGCTGGGCAGAGATACACTCACCCTGGAGGGGAGCAGGCTGGGGCAACAGAGATGGAAGCAGGGTCTCCTCCAAGACGCAAGGGAGACAGAGAGGAGTACACACATCTGGATGAGACCTTCTCTAAACAGGTGAGGGTTGATAAATAGTACCCGGATGAGATCTCATTGCAGGTGAGGGTTGATAAATAGTACCCGGATGAGATCTCATTGCAGGTGAGGGTTGATAAATAGTACCCGGATGAGATCTCATTGCAGGTGAGGGTTGATAAATAGTACCCGGATGAGATCTCATTGCAGGTGAGGGTTGATTAATATAACCTGGGGGAGATCTATGTACTGGTGAGGGTTGATTAATATAACCTGGGGGAGATCTCTGTACTGGTGAGGGTTGATTAATATAACCTGGGGGAGATCTCTGTACTGGTGAGGGTTGATTAATATAACCTGGGGGAGATCTCTGTACTGGTGAGGGTTGATTAATATAACCTGGGGGAGATCTCTATACTGGTGAGGGTTGATTTATATAACCTGGGGGAGATCTCTGTACTGGTGAGGGTTGATTAATATAACCTGGAGGAGATCTCTATACTGGTGAGGGTTGATTAATGTAACCTGGAGGAGATGTGTGTCTGTCCAATGTGTGTTTATCCACTGTGTGTCTGTCCAATGTGTGTTTATCCACTGTGTGTCTGTCCATTGTGTCTTTCGACTTATTGTCTGTTCACTGTGTGTCTGTCCACTATGTGCTACAGGTAAAGTCCCTGGCTGACTCCATTGACGACACTCTGACCTGCCAGTCAGGTGTAGAAGACTCTCAGGAAGAGGAGGATGAAGAGGAAGAGGAGGGTGACGGAAGGGAAACAGGGGTGGAGGCGCACGACTTTGGAGAGTGTGTGTGGAGGCCGAGGGAGCCGGACAGACAGCGGTGCGAAGGAAGAGGAGCGCCGGTGGGACGAGGAGGAGAGAGGCGGAGCATGCATGAGGACAGCACGGCCACCTCCTACAGTGATGTGACCCTCTACATGGACGACGGGCTTCCGTCCTCGCCCTTGTCGCTGGACCGTGGCCCCAGCAGCACGGACACAGAGTACTGGAGCGCCGGCGTGGGCGGAGGGGTGGGGGGCCGCGAGGACAGCCGGGACACGGAGGGAGGCGGCAGCAGCACCAGCCGGCGCAGCACGCCTTGCACCGACTGCCGGGAGTACCGGCTGAGAGGAGCCCACCTGCCGGTGCTGACCGTGGAGCCCCCCAGCGACAGCTCCGTGGACATGAGCGACCGCTCCGAGAGAGGCTCCGTCGGCCGGCCCGGGGGAGGTGGGGCGGTGTCGCCCCAGGGCACCATTAAACACAACCCCAACGGGCGCCCCGCCCCCGGCCCCGCCCAGGCCCAAGGGCAGACTCGTACTGTTCTCCCCCCACGCCCCCACCCCTCCGCCATCCCGTCCCACGTGCCTCATCACACTATCTTACACCACCACCACCAGCTCCCTCATCATGCTCTACACCACCACCCGATACACCACCATCACCCTTACCCAGACACCCCCTCCTCATCCTCCCAGTCCCCCCAGGGGCCTCCCCTCACCCCCCTGTCCTCCTCCTCTTCTGCCACCCTGCCTCCTGGTGGCCTGGAGCAGGTCTGCTGCTCCGACGGTGACAACGACTCTCTCAACTCCACTACCAACTCCAACGAGACCATCAATTGCTCCTCGGGGTCCTCGTCACGTGACAGCCTCCGCGAGCCCCTCCCACCGCTGGGGAAACAGACCTATCAAAGGGAAAGCAGACACAGCTGGGATAGTCCCGCCTTTAACAACGATGTGGTGCAGAGACGTCAGTACCGCATTGGTCTAAATCTCTTCAACAAGTAAGTTAGGCAGAACCACATTGGTCTAAATCTCTTCAACAAGTTAGTAGGCAGTACAGCATTGGTCTAAATCTTTTTAACAAGCAAAATAGACAATAACATATCAGATTTACTCTCTAGGTAGACAGTACCTCATCAGAAATGTTAAGTGGTAGAATTGCCATTTACTCATGAGATGATTTTCTCCAGAAGACATTAAACTACTGGAGAGTTATTGTAGGGTTGGGGCTTTCCTTCCGGTCCTGCAGTAGCAGAGCTTATTGTGCTGCGGTTTGGACCCATAACCCATTTATTATTCATTGTTTGAAAATGGAGTGTAATCGCGACTGGGTCGAATGCCTTATCAGCCAGTAGCTCTTCACAACCAGAGATGCCTATTCCAGAGGGTACGAGCTATTTGGAGGAGAGTTTTAAACCAAATATTTGTTAATTTCATTCAACTCGAGGCTCTCGGATGCGGCGGGAACTTTATGTCTTTGTGTCTTTGTTTTGAAAAGGATAAACTCTGACTCAAAAAATATTGTACTTTAGTGACCACCTCAGTGGATGCAGGTGAGTAATTCATCAACTGACAGTAATGTCAGGATCTAGAGGACGTCTGCCTGTACTGTATCTTGCTTCAAGTGTTGTGTGTAATATTATTCCTTCCACAGGAAGCCAGAGAAGGGAATCCAGTACCTGATAGAGAGAGGCTTTGTGTCAGACACACCGGTGGGAATTGCCCGCTTCATCCTGGAGAGGAAAGGCCTCAGCAGACAGATGGTTGGAGAGTTCCTAGGATGCAGGCAGAAACAGTTCAACAAGGATGTCCTGGAGTGAGTAACTCATCAGATGGTTAGGGGTTCAGGGATGTAACTTATTAGAAGATGTTAGGGGTTCTGGGATGTAATTTATCAGTAGATGTTAGGTGTTCTGGGATGTAACTTATTAGTAGATGTTAAGGGTTCTGGGATGTAACTTATCAGGAGATGTTAGGGGTTCTGGGATGTAACTTATCAGTAGATGTTATGGGTTCTGTGATGTACCTCATCAGTAGATGTTATGGGTTCTGGGATGTAACTTATCAGTAGATGTTAGGGGTTCTGGGATGTCACGATTTTATGAGTGTTTTTATTTTAAATTTAGTCTGATCTAATGCAAATATATGTCTCTTATATCTCTCTCTCTGTGCTATTTATGCTCTTATTTTTCTTCTCCTTGATGTGTGTTCAATCTATCTCTCGGTTCTCCTATATCTTCTCCTGGTTGGGTTTCTAATCCATCTCTCTGCTTGCTCTATCTTCTCCAAGTTGTGTGGTGGATGAGTTGGACTTCTCAGGGATGGATCTGGATGATGCTCTCAGGAAATTCCAAGCTCAGATCAAGGTTCAGGGCGAAGCCCAAAAGGTGGAGAGACTGGTGGAGGCCTTCAGGTACCACTAATTATAGACAGTCTACTGACGTATCGACAGATTTATATACTGGGGTCATAATGTACTGGGTCTTTCCAGGACTTTGGCTTTGTCCCAGAAGTAGTTTCCTAAGGACTACAGACTTGTGGACCTTTGCACTTTTTTTGGGAAATATCTCATCCCTCTCTTCCTCTCAGTCTCTCTCTCCCTCCTCTTCACTTCCCTTACTCTTTCTCTGTATACATCTTTGTCTCTTTCTTCTCTTTCGCCCTCTAATTCTTTCTTCGTTCCCCATGCAGTCAGCGGTACTGTGTCTGTAACCCGGTGCTGATCCGACAGTTCCAGAACCCCGACACCATCTTCATCCTGGCCTTCGCCATCATCCTCCTCAACACGGACATGTACTCTCCCAACGTCAAACCAGAGAGGAAGATGAAACTCGAGGACTTCATAAAAAATCTCAGAGGTGGTGATGATGATGATGACAACTGACTCTGCCATGCCATAGACTCTGCTGTAATGTTCCACATTGGACCACCGGTCTCTGTTCTAATCGACTCTGTCAACTGTCGTCCAAAATATTCTGTCCCTCGGATGTTTGTAGGAGTGGATAATGGCCAGGACATTCCCAGAGACCTTCTGGTGGGCATCTACCAGAGGATAGAGAAGTGGGAGCTTCGCACCAACGATGATCACGTTTCCCAAGTACAGGCTGTGGAGAGGGTGGTGGTGGGCAAGAAGCCTGTGAGTCCACGTGTGTGTGTGTGTTGGTGTGTGTGTGTGTCTGTGTGTGTGTATGTTTGTGTTTCTGTGTGTCTGTCTGTGTGTGTGTGTGTGTGTCTGTCTGTGTGTGTGTCTGTCTGTGTGTGCGTGTGTGTCTGTGTGTGTTTGTCTTTGTGTGCGTGTGTGTGTGCAGTTGTGAGGAAAAACATTAGGACACCCCATGAAATATTTAGTTATTGTTTCAGAAATATGGACATATCAGTGTGTGATCTTTTTTTTAACAATATTTATAGATAAAGGTGTTGTAATCAAACCAAAAAACTATGACATTTCAAACATAATATCATTTATTTAAAAAAAGATTTAGAAACCATTACAGCCATTTTCTACTGAGGAAAATTTTAGGACACCCTATGCCTAATAGCTTTTTAATAGCTAGGGTTTGCCCCCTTAGGCTGAAATAACCTTGATAAGACGTTTCCCATAACTGTCTACCAGTCTCGGACATCCATTGGGAGAACGTTTTTCCAATTTTTTCAGCTGTGTGATGTTTGAGGGGTTTCTTGCATGCTCAGCCACTTTCAAATCACCCCACAGCATCTCAATCTGATTAAGAACCGGGCATAGGATGTCCTATCTTTCTCCTTAGTAGAAAAAGAAAATCTTTTGTTAAATAAATTGTATCATGGTTCAAATGGCATTGTTTTTGTTCAATTACATCGCCTTTATCTATGAATATTGTTTGAAAGAAGAATATGTCCATATTTCTTCAAAAATAACTAAATATTTTATGTGGTGTCCTCATTTTTTCACATGACTGTACATCTGTACCTTGGAGGAAGTTATATGTTCAGAATGTTAGAAACGTGATTTTGTTTGTTGCATGAGTTTCATTCATGTGATGTAATGACTTTTCTTCTCAGTAAATGTCTGTTTCAAGGAGAAATGTGTGTGTGCAGGTGCTGTCTCTGCCCCATCGCAGGCTGGTGTGCTGCTGTCAGCTGTATGAAGTCCCCGATCCTAACAGAAGCCAAAGAACTGGAGTTCACCAGAGAGAAGTCTTCCTCTTCAATGACCTCCTTATGGTCAGTACACACTCCATCACTAATAATACAGGTTTGATATCCTGGTTTGGTTTGGGATGGACAGGCACTACTGTGATTGCTGGTTGCTGCATATCATAAACACCCAGCTATATGGATGGACAGGTTATCATAAACACCCAGCTATATGGATGGACTGATTATCATACAAACCCAGCTATATGGATGGACAGGTTATCATAAACACCCAGCTATATAGATGGACTGGTTATCATTAACTCTCTGCTATATAGATGGACAGGTTATCATAAACACCAAGCTATATAGATGGACAATATATCATAAACAGTGGGCTATATAGATGGACAGGTAATTATGTGCCATGCAATAGATCATCAGAAATAGCAATGTAACCAAACAGGTTTTCTCTCCATTGCTGTAGGTAACCAAGATCTTCCAGAAGAAGAAAACATCTGTGACCTACAGCTTCAGACAGTCATTTCCTCTGGTTGAGATGCAGGTTCACATGTTCCAGAACCAGTGTAAGTGTGTGTTTAATTGTGTTCCCATGTAGCTGTTGGGCTACGTATGGATTCTCCACCCTCTTCATTACCGAGAGTGCAATTGGATTTTAAAATTATATAGCTGGTTTAAGCCTGTTTGCTTGAGAGACTTTCCACCCATTGTTAAATCCCATTGTTAAATTTCCCAACGACACTAGGTTAAGTGCACACTATAGAGTGCACACTTTAGGAGAAGGGTGCAAAATGGGGAGGCAGTATTCGTCTCTATCCATCTGTGCCTCCATATGCCTCATCCCTCGTTCTCTCCATCATCCCTGCTATAAATACACCCTAGTGAGAATCAGCTGATTAAAGCACAATAGTCCAGGAAACCATTTTAAACCCTCTTGCTATTCACTGATGATTCATCCTGGAAATGTAAGGTAGTCATTTTCATTCACCTCTTGTTTTCCAGATGAATATGATTCTCACCACTATATAACATCTGAGTGATTGATTTAGCACCATACTCTAACCACTATATAACATCTGTGTGATGTACTTATCACAATTTTTGTAACCACTATATAACATCTGTGTGATTGACTTAGCACCATACTCTAACCACTATATAACATCTGTGTGATTTACTTATCACAATTTTTGTAACCACTATATAACATCTGTGTGATTGACTTAGCACCATACTCTAACCACTATATAACGTGTGAGTATTATTGTGATCAGTGCGTGTGAACATGACCGCTGTTCCCCTGTAGACTACCCCCACGGTATTCGCCTGACCGCAGCCAACCCCGGTGGTGAGAGGAAAGTTCTGATGGTGTTCAATGCTCCCAGCCAGCAGGATAGAACCCGTTTCACCTCTGACCTGAGAGAGAGTATCGCTGAGGTACAGGATATGGAGAAGTACCGGGTAGAGTGTGAGTACTGCCAACTTCCCGAATCCCTGTCAGAACGTTTTGAAAACCGTCATTCACTGAATTACATTTGCTTAAAAATACATCTCAGTCAAATTGTTCCTCCTCATCTCCCCCTTCTCCATGTTCCTCCTCATCTCCCCCTTCTCCATGTTCCTCCTCATCTCCCCCTTCTCCATGTCTGTCCTCTACAGCTGAGTTAGAGAAGCAGAAAGGTGTGATGCGGCCTGTGGTGGGCGGGGCCAGCCTTGGCAGTCCTTGTGGCGTTAAGGGTGAGGTGGTGAACGGCACTCTGGGTAGGCCCTGTCTAGATGACAGCTACGCATCGGCAGATGGACTGAAGCGCACCGCGCTCAGCTCCTCACTGAGAGACCTATCCGACACAGGTACACACACACACACACCTATGTCATATTTGATACCTCATTTTCCTATATTGTCAACATATGAACAGAGTGAGCAAACGTTTGTTGGATGAATCAGAGAATTGGAGACTGAAGGAGGTCAGAGCCAGGTCCTGCTGTGCTGTGAGAATGGGAAGGGTTAATTATAGAGTACATCGTGATCACAGAGAGACAGAGGGACAGACGCCTTTTCTCTATTTCATACTCCTGTCCTTCTTCCTCACCTCCTTCTCAAACACCGTTGGAGGTGAGACAGGCGGTGCCCCTGGCTTTTTCTCCAAAAGGGTTTTGGAAAGGAGGTGCGTTGAAAAGATGAGTGAGAAAGCACAGCGTTCACTGTTATTTCACATGTTGGTGGTGCTCTGTCTCCGCCTGCTGTCCAACAGGAGAATTGTAGTTGTGGATATACTGTGGTGTTACTGTCTCATCCGGGGGCATAATAATGACTGGATTGGAGTAAATGGGCGTGGTAGGAAACACATTAAAACCTACCCACGGAGCACAGGCTAGAGGTGTACCTGACCTACCCACGGAGCACAGGCTAGAGGTGTACCTGACCTACCCACATAGCACAGGCTAGAGGTGTACCTGACCTACCCACGGAGCACGGGCTAGAGGTGTACCTGACCTACCCACGGAGCACAGGCTTGAGGTGTACCTGACCTACCCACTAAGCAAAGGCTACTGGTGTACCTGACCTACCCACGGAGCACAGGCTAGAGGTGTACCTGACCTACCCACGGAGCACAGGCTAGAGGTGTACTTGACCTACCTGACCTGGTGTAGGCTTCAGACTGTATCTATGTTGTCAGTTATCTTTTCATCTACTACCACTGAGAAATTGTGGTTTAGCAAATGCTGCGGTCACTGTTAATCCTAACACTGCCGCTCAGAGCCAAGTCCCACCACCACATCTGACTTGTGTTATTGCTTGCCGGGTGCAGGGAAGCGGGGTCGTCGGAACAGTGCTGGCTCTCTGGACAGCACCATGGAAGTGAGTCTGCCCCCCCCCGACCCACAACCTCATGGCTTATGGTTCTCAATGTCCTGCATGGTTGATACTGACTGCATGGTCGTGTGTTAAAATGGCCTCACGTGTTCTGTCACCGGCTGCTGGTAGAATTGCAATGCCGTAGGATAAAACTCAGTGGTTAATATTGTCTGTGTGGATGTTTGCTAAAAGCTTGTGCATTTGACTTGGATGTGAAGAACTTGCATGGCATGTAATGATCTAGTGAGCCGTCAGTCGTCGCTGACTGCGTGATATGTCCGTGTAAATGTTCAAATAGAACGGCATCTCACAGACCTCTACTGTACTCTCTCTTTCTCCTCCGTTTCTCTTCGTTTCCCTCTGTTCGTTAGGGCTCCATCATTAACAGTCCCCAGCCTCACCAGCGCCCTCTCCTGGCTGGGAGTGTAATGTCACCCGGCTGCTACGACATCCAAGACTACCGGCCTCACCGCCCCATCCTGAGCCCCGGATTGGGGGTGGGGGGTGGGCCGGGGCTAAATCACCATACCGCTACTGGGACGACGGCACTGGGTCCCAGCAGCGGAGACCGAGGGACGATGGGAGTCCCGGGGAGCGGATCTGGAGGGGTAGGGGGCAGTGGAGGCTCCTTCCTGGGTTCCCTGTTCGGGAGCAAGCGCTCCGTCACCAAACCGCCGGGTCCTCTCACCCCTCTCCTCCCTCCTGGGCCGCCACACTACCCTGCACCTGTCCCTCCGCCCACCACCGGAGGCCCGCCCCCACCCTCCCCCTCCGCCCTCACCCACTCCGATCCCGGAGGGCCCTCCAAAATCCAGGCCCTGCACGCCCAGTACTGCCACAGCACCACTGGGCCACAGCCTCCACCACCCTACCACCACCACCATCGCTACCACACCCAGAGCGGGCCCGCTCCCAGCCAGCCCTGCTCCACCGCCCAGGGGGCCCCTGGGCCTCCTGCTCTTCTCAGGGGCCCCATGGCGGGGGGGCCCTTGGTGGGGGTCCCCAGGAGGCCGGGCCCCGGTCCCGCTCCCTCCCACCCCCAGGCACAGCATGGTCCTCCGGGGGGGCGCATCTATACCCACATGGCGGGTGGCTGCCCCCCCCCTCCCCTTTCTCCTCACTCCCCGGTGCCGGCGCCCCTCACCCTCTACCACACACACTCCACACACGGCCGGGGAGGCGGCGGAGGCGCCAAGCTCCCGCTCACTCTCTCGCACTCGCAGCCCCACCCTCACGCCCACACGCACGCCCCCTATCATACCGCGCTTTCCCACAACCTGAGCCCCCACCCCGGGCTGTCCCTGAGCCCCCACCCCGGGCTGTCCCTGAGCCCCCACCCCGGGCAGCACTCCCAACACCAGACACACTTCGTGTTCGCCGCGGCGCCGCCCCCGACCCCCGTCGCCCGGCACATCCCGCAGGCCGCCGCCCACAACCACGCCCAGTACCTCCCGCAGTACCCGCCGCTCTCCTCCATACCCCCTCCTCCACCGCACTCGCCCTTGCCCCCGCCTTCCTCCCCGCTCACCCCCCTCACCCCGCTCACCCCTCTTTCCCCCCGCGCCCTCCCCTTCCAGCAGCAGGCGGGGCCGGGCACCCAGGCAGGGGGTGGGGGCAGCAGCTCAGGGACGGGCAGCACCGGCAGCTCCAAGTCCAAGCCTATCAACCGCATCAGCACGGTGGTGTGACGGCCAGGAGACAGCAGGGGGCGCCGCTGGGCAGAGCGAGGCCGCCGGACGTGGACAGCTTCAGGTTCAAGAAGGGCCACGCCCAAATCATCCAGTATGGCCGCCGGCGCTCGGGTAGAGGTCGGAAGAGGAGGCGGAGCCTGCTCCGGCTGTGTTACTTCCACGTCCGGTTCCCTCACAGGTTCAGGTTCAGGTAGGACTCGCCGGCCGTCTCGCCGCGACACCCGGAGGAACCGCGGGTGACCCGGTGAGGAGGCGGAGCTAGAGGTCAGGTCACTGACCTCCGGGAGGACGTCTCGAACCCACTGGGAGGCCTGCATGGTGACGGCCTGTGTCCTGTACAGCACAGGAGGTGTGTTTAGTGAGGCTGTAGGGGGTCTGCTGTCACTGTGGGCCATGTTCTGGATGACCTCATCCATGACCTCATCCATGACCATATCAGTGACCTTCTCCCAGAGTAGGAGCATAAGTCCACCCCCTCTAAGACACGCCTCCGTTTTTATTGATCTGGATTGGTCCACTATGGCCTGCTCATTGAGCCCTGCCCCATGGGAGGTGCCCCATGACCTGGCATCTCACTGGGTCAACCACAAAACCAGTGAGGTTTCCTTCTATGGGGTGCCCCCTTTGTGGTGTGCAGGCGGTTAGCAGACCATCGTGGGAACAGCTGTCTCAGTTCCCTTACTGTCTCGGTTCCTTTATTGTCTCAGGCACATGATAGCATGAGGTGCCAAACATGGGGATCTGGACAATCAGGAATTAGACATGAAATGGATTGGTATATCAGGAAGTGGATAGACACTCACATAGCCAGTCTATGTTTGGCTCATATGCAACATCTGTATTGGAACAAAAATGCTGGTTAAGAATCCTGTTCAGTGGTTGAGCACTAGAACAGATATTCTGGTTAAGATTCAGGTCAGTGGTTGAGGTGAATGCAGGTGTATTGGTTTGGGTTGAGTTAAGGTTAAGTGAATGCAGGTGTATTGGGTTAGGGTTGGGTTAAGGTTAAGTGAATGCAGGTGTATTGGTTTGGGTTGGGTTAAGGTTAAGTGAATGCAGGTGTATTGGTTTGGGTTTGGTTAAGGTTAAGTGAATGCAGGTGTATTGGGTTAGGTTTGGGTTAAGGTTAAGTGAATGCAGGTGTATTGGGTTAGGGTTGGGTTAAGGTTAAGTGAATGCAGGTGTATTGGTTTGGGTTGGGTTAAGGTTAAGTGAATGCAGGTGTATTGGTTTGGGTTTGGTTAAGGTTAAGTGAATGCAGGTGTATTGGGTGAGGGTTGGGTTAAGGTTAAGTGAATGCAGGTGTATTGGGTTAGGGTTGGGTTAAGGTTAAGTGAATGCAGGTGTATTGGGTTAGGGTTGGGTTAAGGTTAAGTGAATGCAGGTGTATTGGGTTAGGTTTGGGTTAAGGTTAAGTGAATGCAGGTGTATTGGGTTAGGGTTGGGTTAAGGTTAAGTGAATGCAGGTGTATTGGGTTGGGTTAGGGTTGGGGTTAGGTGAATGCAGGTGTATTGGGTTAGGGTTGGGTTAAGGTTAAGTGAATGCAGGTGTATTGGTTTGGGTTTGGTTAAGGTTAAGTGAATGCAGGTGTATTGGGTTAGGGTTGGGTTAAGGTTAAGTGAATGCAGGTGTATTGGTTTGGGTTAGGGTTGGGGTTAGGTGAATGCAGGTGTATTGGGTTGTTAGCCCTTAGCAAAGTGTGGCGTCATATAGAGCAATTCAAAGATGAACCGGAGGAGATTGTTATGGTGAAGACTTAAGGCCTGTGAAGAACAAGAAGTGGCAACGATTCTGAAGACACTGGATGTGCTGTTGGTCCTGGGTGTCAGGGTTCCGGGACCAGCAGGCCTAATAGATACAAGACACAATACAACATACTAGAGCTGGTGAAACATAGATATTTTCCCTTGCGTTTTCCACTTTGTTGTGAAGCCAGTTGTTGAGTCATTCAGTGAAGGTTGTCCTAAAGCCAGTGTGTTAGTTATGTGAGTGGATAAGGTGGTCTAATTTTAAATAACATAATAGGATAAAGTGGTCTAGTTTAAAACAACGTCAGTAGATCAGGTGGTCTAGTTTAAAACAACTTGAGTGGATAGAGCGGTCTAGTTTAAAACAACGTGAGTGGATACAGCGGTCTAGTTTAAAACAACGTGAGTGGATAAGGTGGTCTAGTTTAAAACAACGTAATTGGATGAGGTTATCTAGTTTAACACAATGCAATTGGATGAGGTAGTCTAGTTTAAAACATTTTGAGTGTATAAGGTGGTTTAGTTTAAAAAAACAAAATTGTATAAGGTGGTCTACTTTAAAACAACATGAGTGGATGAGGTGGTCTACTTTAAAACAGCATGAGTGGATGGGGTGGTCTACTTTAAAACATTTTAAGTGGATGGGGTGGTCTAGTTTTAAACAAGCCCATGTTTACTTGGCTCCTCCATTTCCACAACATTTCAGATGGGCCAGAGATTTCCTAAAACCTTTTAAATATTCATCCCCAAACCCACGGGCTTAGGGCTACATACCCACAGCCTAGGTCTACAGACTCACAGCCCAGGGCTACACACCCACAGCCTAAACCTACAGACTTACAGCCCAGGGCTACAGACTCACAGCCTAGGTCTACAGACTACAGCCCAGGGCTACAGACTCACAGCCTAGGGCTACATACCCACAGCCTAGGTCTACAGACTCACAGCCCAGGGCTACAGACTTACAGCCTAGGTCTACAGACTCACAGCCTAGGGCTACACACCCACAGCCTAAACCTACAGACTTACAGCCCAGGGCTACAGACTCACAGCCCAGGGCTACACACCCACAGCCTAGGTCTATAGACTCACAGCCTAGGGCTACAGACTCACAGCCTAGGTCTACATACCCACAGCCTAGGTCTATAGACTCACAGCCCAGGGCTACACACCCACAGCCTAGGTCTATAGACTCACAGCCTAGGGCTACAGACTCACAGCCTAGGTCTACATACCCACAGCCTAGGTCTATAGACTCACAGCCTAGGGCTACACACCCACAGCCCAGGGCTACATACCCACAGCCTAGGTCTATAGACTCACAGCCCAGGGCTACACACCCACAGCCTAGGTCTATAGACTCACAGCCTAGGGCTACAGACTCACAGCCTAGGTCTACATACCCACAGCCTAGGTCTATAGACTCACAGCCCAGGGCTACATACCCACAGCCTAGGTCTACAGACTCACAGCCTAGGGCTACACACCCACAGCCCAGGGCTACATACCCACAGCCTAGGTCTATAGACTCACAGCCCAGGGCTACACACCCACAGCCTAGGTCTATAGACTCACAGCCTAGGGCTACAGACTCACAGCCTAGGTCTACAGCAGGAGTGTTAAATCATAATATTTAATCAAATATTTTTGGAGAGTGGATCAACCCAAACTCTACCAGTGACCAAGGCCTTCTTCTGTCAACAATAGATTCATTGTATTGGATGTTTGTGAATACCTACTATCCATGGTCATTAGAAACAATATTGAATGTCAATTATTATCTTCTTAATTGATAGTACACTAAAATATTCTTATAACACTTGCCGTGCAATTTTTCATTGGTATAACAATATTAGTTATAAGCACCAGTGAATAGCATTTGGCGTATAGAAGGTGATAGGACACCTATACCCCTACTAATCCCATAGTTTACACAAGCTGTTAGCAAGTTATTGTATCGTGAAGTGTATAACATCTGGTTACTAACACCACAAGTTCCTCAACACTGTCCCAAAAGTCCAAATGAGCAGTTGCTGTAGTAATTAAAATATGACACTTTACACTTTATTGAGTAACCACTGGCTGCCACGAAATGAAGAATTTAATGATGCAAAAAAATAAACATCAAGAAAATGTGTCATACTTTGTTTGAATATTTGCTGGTATTTCAACAAACTCTTTTTACTGCACATGAAAAAACTGCTCTGCTTATAAATATATATTTTTGAATGAAGCAACACGAAGGCATAACAAACCATATTCTTTCCAGGTCATTCTTTTACTAGACATTGATTGTAGTTGAGAGGAATGCATTTTTGTGGTTGAACACAGAATTGTTGGGGTAAATAACTATGTGAAGACATTTCCTACTTCCTGCTATAGTCAGTGTGGTGTAACTGCTACTACTCCTGTTAACTAATGTTTTGGCCTGTTTTGTACTAATGTTCTTGGTTACGATTTTTGTATTGTGTTTGAAGATGCAATCAGTGTTCATTTGACTGGTCATTTGACCTGTGAAACTTCTGGTGTCCAATTTGATCTTCGTATACGTTTACTAACTAGCATGACATGCTAACTCCCGCTCGCTAATATCCCATCAGTCTTCATGTGGACTGTGGTTAATAGGACACTAATGACACACACACAAACACACACCTTTGTTCAGTTACGCACACATATGCACGTATAACACATATGTTTTCGAGCATTCCCCCTTAATGTGGAGGTGTTGCTTTAACTTGGAGGTTTTGTGGTTTTGAACACAACCGAGGTCGTCTGTCAGTGCCTCTCGTCCATTCCCGCTGCAGCCCACCAACTTCCTACATTCCACTTCCTGGCCTCACTCTGCACCCCGCTACAACCCTTTCGCCTCACTTAGCCAGTCCTCCCCTTCCGCCCCCCCCCCCCCCCAAAACCACAACCTAGGAATGACTGCTTCCCGGCCAGGAGAAGACAAAGACGTGTCCCAGCCTGTGTGCTGCATCACTTCCTCAGCTCTTCCTGGGTCATTCCACTCCTTCCTTAATCCTTTCCCAGGCATCTGACATGATACACACGGTCATATCAGATGAGGCGCTCCGGCTTATGGAAGACATCGCAAGAGGAGATGTGGTGACTGTTGACAAACCAATGTTGGTGGTTGTACCGGCTGATACCGTCTCCCAGAGCAGAAATAAACCACTGCCGTCTCTTACTGACCGTATTGTGATTCCTGTTGCATGTATAGCACTTACTGAATGAGGATGTATTATAAACATGAATGTACATACTACTGCTACTGCTACTACTACTAATAGTAATAGTAATTACACGTGTACTCCAGGATGGACTGTATTATTATGTCTTTGAAACTACAAAGGGAATGGACATAGATCTATGTGAAATGTTGTGCGCGTCACCAAGGAGATGGGGCGTGGGCGGGGTTATTGTTAAATTGTATCAGTGCATTGTGTGCATTACGCAGAGCTGCCCTTATTTTAAAGAAAACAAATATTATATGGAATACTAGCTGTATATATCTATACTGTATGTATTTTTGGTTTCAATGAAAATGCAGAGATGAGAAAAGGTGAATATTTATTGCTCTTATAATACAAAACTTGTTCTGGTTGTTGAAATAGATTGTGTGTGTTTTTATTTATTCGGCCCGCATAGGGAAAACTCCCCCACCGTGCTTCAATCCTGTTGTTGCGTGCTCACTGGGGTTTTAGGCTGGGTGTTTTTGTAAAAGCACTTTGTGACAACTGCTGATGCAAAAAGGGCTTTATAAATAAATTGGACTGATTGATTGATTTAACTAAGTTTCCAAGGTCAGAGGTAAAATCATATCCGGGACAAATCTGGAGAAGCAATCTACAATGGGTTTACAATAATCTGTGACTTTTTATGTTACAACATAATAGATAAAATCATTTAAAAAGAGTATTTCAGCAAAATGATAATTTGTGAGTACCGAATGAGAATTATATTGTATCCTAAAAAAAAGATTCAAGAAGATTGAGCTGGTAGACAAGGAGTCGCATTATAAAACCGTGTTTATTCTCAAAGGTTTTCATGGAGCTTCTTCTCAACAACAGAACACCATGTATGTGCTTATGACACAATGGGCAGTATACAATCAGTGTTTTGGTAGTTTACATTTAAAGTAGAATGTCACTATAGATGCTGCACATTTTGGCTGAATAGGAAATGGCCATTATGGCGTGAGCCGTAGCGCTTTGAATCAAGCATCAAGTCACGCATAGCAACACTGACGTAGAAAGACTTATACAGGAAATGAATCCTAAACACTGATGATCCAATCACATGACATTTAGGGCTATATTCAATTAAAACACAAAGCAATATTTACAAAGCTCTTATTTCCACGGTCAATTAACCTCATGGACTGGTCTTTAGCAGCGTATAAAAACCTACAACAGCTACCAGACTAGTCGTAAGTAATGTATAAAAACATACAACTGCTACCAGACTGATCTTAAGTAATGTATAAAAACATACAACTGCTACCAGACTGGTCTTAGGTAATGTAGAAAAACTTAAAACTACTACCACACTGGTTTCTATTAGGTTACTCATAAAACCCTGCCTGGTAAGCTTTCACTATTAATAATTACAAGTGTGCATACAGGCTGGATATTGTAAAGACAGGGGGTCTTAATTAACTTAACCCCAACCACAATATGTTAATAATGCAGCTTTGCAAAGCAATGGTCCCTCATTCAGTACAACACTGCATGTGTCGGTTCAAATTCCGCATTGTTTACAAAACGTGTGATCACATAAAACCCGGTCTAACATACGCACACACACACTCGGTTAAATTGTTAATGCTTCAGTACAGTGAATATACAGTACCATCAGTGTAATCCACGCCAGTGTTTCGTCATACGAGAGGAACCTTTCCTATTAGTGGCGTGACAAATTGAGTCAACAGTGAAGCTCCGCCTTGATGGCTGGACTGTCCACCAGATCCTGCAGTAGGGGAAATAAACTGGCATCCCAAACGGAACCCGGGACTTCACAATGCCCGTCTTTTAACCAGGGCCGATGGGGACCAGGCCACCGTTGGCGCCACGCCTTGCAACTGAAAATGGATCGACCAATGAAATATTGTTTTCTCATTTTGAACAAACGGAGATGTTGTCAATTCGTCCGTGCCGTTTCTTAAGTCAGGTTTGTTCCTCTTCCATCTTCTGTCTCTACCTCCCTCTGCCTCACTCCCTCTACCTCCCTCTGCCTCACTCCCTCTACCTCTCTCTGCCTCACTCCCTCTACCTCTCTCTGCCTCACTCCCTCTACCTCCCTCTGCCTCACTCCCTCTACCTCTCTCTGCCTCACTCCCTCTACCTCCCTCTGCCTCACTCCCTCTTCTTCCATATTCTGTCTCTACCTCCCTCTGCCTCACTCCCTCTACCTCCATCTGGCTTTCTCCTCTGTACCACTAGATCATCTTTCTCCCTCCTGCTGCACTTCCTCCCCCTCCCAATCCAGGGCTACGTGAGTGTACGCTGGTGCTACATGATATAAGTGATGTGTGTGTGTCCCAAACCTATTCCCCCAAGTCCCACAGCTTGTTAGACTCGACGATGGGTTTCTCCTCGCTGGGTTTCTCCTCACTCCTCTACTCCTCTAGTCATTCAGCTTCCACTGAGGAGAGACCTGGAGCTGTCGCTTTTCCCACCCATTATTTAGAATGCCTGACACGGTTTTGATAAGGTCACCTCGCAAGGGTTCCCATGGTAAGATCTGGACAGGTTTCCATGGTTATATCTGACTGCCTATGTAACCCGTGGTTTCTGAAAGTCATTTAAAAGAGCGCAATTGTCTAAAACATCAAGCGACAGATCAGGCAGGAAGCTGTGCTCTGTACATGTTCCAAAGAAAGCACATTCATGTTGATGTCATTCTATATCCAAGAACGCCAGCTAAAAGCATCCTATTAAAATCATTACAGTCAAGTGAATTGCTCTCCACATCACTCCCACTGGATGGTGGGTTTGATACATTTCCATCGACTAATCACGCATTGACATGCAGTATGTTTACAATCAGTGCATGACATTACATGTCCATTTCTCTTTGCTTGCTAATGTTAACCACTTTGAAATTATATAGACTTAGCTCACTGTTTTGTACATTATAAACTGTATGGTTTGTGTCCTGGATGTTGATTTCCTGAAAGCCATGGACATGGCTTTATAGCATTATAGACACAATATTGAAGGTGTGAAGCAAAAGGGATGTTTCCTGTTCTAACAACGTTATGAACGGTTCTTATAATGTTGGCTAAGCAGCAAAAAAGTTATCCTAACCCTTAAAGGATATCCAGGCCTTAGCCGTGGTTTGTAGCAGGGCACGAACCTCCTCCACATCACACTGTGGTAACAGAAAGCAGGGGGTTATAAACCTTCTTCCCGTCGGGCGATCTGGACCCGTGGGCCAGAAGTTCCTGGATGGTAATCCAGTTGTCCAGGATCCTCCTGCTCCTCTTCTTCATGATCTTCTTCTGGCTGAAGACCAGTATATTTGGACTACCTCCGGGCTGTCCCGGCAGTGCTCCCCCCTGCAGGCCAGCAGGTCCTCCTGCAGTCTTCTCCTCCGCAGGGCCCTCCTGAGGCTCCCTGTCCCCCTTTAGGTAGTCCAGCCGGCTCTGCAGCATAAACTCGCGACGTCGCCGGTGCTCCCGGGCTCGCAGGAGCTGCTGTTTACGCTCCTCCTTTGACCAGTAGCGGCCCTGTTTCATCTCGCTAACCGCGTCGTCGTCCGTGGTCATGCCACTGCGCTCTTCTCTGATCTTATTGGCCCGCGCTTTCAGGAGGCGGTCCCTGACTGGTCGCTTGGCAACATAGCGTGTTCCGTCGCTACGGATTTTCACCTGGGAATGACATGAGGTCAAATGGTTAGCACGCTAGCTGGGCTAAGGTATGTGTACGCTAGGCTGGTTAGCACGCTAGCTGGGCTAAGGCATGTGTACGCTAGGTTGGTTTGCATGCTAGCTGGGCTAAGGCATGCGTACGCTAGGTTGGTTTGCATGCTAGCTGGGCTAAGGCATGTGTACCCTAGGTTGGTTTGCATGCTAGCTGGGCTAAGGCATGTGTACCCTAGGTTGGTTAGCACGCTAGCAGGGCTAAGGCACGTGTAGGCTAGGTTGGTTGCTCTCAATCCCCAACATGTAAAACCTTTTTGCACCAGTAAAACTTGTAGCACAGCACCGTGGGACTGGCCTAAAGGTGATCCAATTGAGCTGTGTTCTGACTCCTGTGTTCCTCTGGGTAAGAGCTGACATAATGTGGTCAGTGGAGGTGTTGCTATTTCATCATCCCAATTTTAATTTTAAGTGACTTCACAGAATTCTACGGAGGATCATTATTAAAGTTGATTTATTGTATATTCCACCTTGGGAGTGATGCAGTGTTGTTATAAACGGAGTGATGCAGTGTTGTTATAAACAGAGTGACGTAGTGTTGTTATAAATTGAGTGATGTTATAAACATTTGCAGAGTAACTAGCCAATCGTGCAATGTGTAACCCTAACCTTCTACAGTGTCTCACCTTCTACAGTGTCTCACCTTCTACAGTGTCTCCCCTTATATATATAGTGTCTCACCTTCTATAGTGTCTCCCCTTCTACGGTGTCTCACCTTCTACGGTGTCTCACCTTCTACAGTGTCTCACCTTCTACAGTGTCTCACATCCTGCATCTATGAAAACTACAACTCGGCCTGACAGCAATAACCTCTTATCCAGACTAGAATATCCAAATGTGACCAGAGCTTTTCTTCACAGTACAGGTAAATATGTGAGTCACCTTCCACTCCATTCGGGGTGAGGCCGGCCCCAGCTGCAGTGGAAGGTGGAGGGGGAGGCGCGAGGGGCAGGCCTGGCCATCTCTGCTGCCTCCTAATGTGCTCCTAACGCTCCTGGGACTGGCCTGGCCGCTGCGGCCGGCCGCCGCTCCTCTCTCCTCCAGGCCCAAGGCTCGGTCCCTCGGCTCCAGCGGGTCCACGAGGAACTCCTGATAGGACGAATGAAGCTGCATGCAGCTCTGGTAGCGTTCCGGTTGCGGGGGGCGGTTAGCGTGGTTCCGCCTGGTGAAGTACGGGCTGGACTCCGCGCTGTGACCCCCGGACCGGTCGTGGTGGGCGGTACTGTGGATGGTCCTGGGGGGCTTCAGAGGGTGTGTGGTTCTGCCCTCGGCAACCCCCCTCTGTAATGATGACCCCCCTGTGACCCCGTCACCTCCACGGGTCAGGGACCGGAACTTAGGATGGGCGGGGCTAGTGCTGGCATTGGCCGTCTGGATCTGGTACTTCCTATATGATTGATTGATAAACAATGGATGGATAATTGGATTTATTGACCTACAGGAGGAATTTACTAATGGCAAAGATTCTATCCTATCCTAACGCATCACAAAACATCACAACAACAGAACACAAAACACACAGCCCGCACAAAAAACACAAAACACAAAGCCCACAAAACACGCACAATACACACACAGATCACAACACACGATACGCAGACATAACACACGATACACACAGCACAGACACACAGACACAGCGCATCACCTGTAGCTGTTGGGGGAGAAGGACCCGTTGAGACCACCGTGTCCCCCTCTCTCCCCTCCCCGTCCGGACCCCACCCTGTCGACCCGGTCTCGGCTGTGCCTGTGGGAGGTGGGGTGGGGAGAGACGCCGGGGTCCCCTCCTTTCTCCTCCCCCTGGATGGGCAGGGAGATAGGGAGGAACTCTGTGCTGACCAACGGGGTACTCCTGCAACTCTCCCCTCCTGTGTTGTAGGCGCTGGTGCTGTCTTTGTCCTGGTCTGGGTCCTGGTCTGGGTCCTGGTCGGGCACCTCGTTGATGTCGGACAGATCCCGGTGGAGCTCGTGGGCCGGCTCTGGGTACGTGTCGTGGTCGGGGCCAGATTCAAGGGGTGGGGCCCCGTGGCTCGCCGCCTCCTCCTCCAGTAGCCACGCCTTCATGCACTGCTCTCTGAGTTGCTGCATCTTCTGAGCCCTCAGGATGTTGCGGCACTTGAACTCCAGGTGGCGCAGTTCCTCGTCCAACAGCACCATCTCGTGCTGCGTCAGGCCCTCGTTCACCTCCGCGTCGCCCGGCGCCTCGTCTCCGCCCACCTCGCCGTCCTCCACCCCTCCACCCCGTTGTCCTCCTCCCTGGCTCCTCTCGGCCCGCTTTCTGTTCCGCTCACACCGGCACCTGATCTCCAGCAGCTCCCTGTAGCGCTCACACTCCTCCTCGGTCAGCCCCGGCATCATCATCATCATCAACGGGTCGGAGACGTATCCCCCGACTCGGGTCCCCGGGCCTGTCCCTGGCGGGGAGTCGCTGCTGAGGTGGACGTCCGGACGGAGGAGCAGGGGGGACGGAGGGGTTTGGCCGGGCCGGAACCTCCTCATGCTCCCCGGGGTGTTGGGGGTGTTGGTGTTGGGGGCGCTGGTGCGGTCGTCCTCCAGAAGGTCGTGTTCAGAGGACTCGGCGTTGTGGGTGCTCTGGTCCGTGTGCCCCACACCGCTGTCCACTTCCTGGCTGTTGCTACGGAGAGGACGAGAGTCAGGGAGTAGCCTGGGGTTGCCATGGCAGCGGTGAACCTTTGTTTCTACAGCGCAAAGGACGGAAAACCGCCTGGGCCTGGTTGGGGTTCCCTTCTCTGGTGTGGAAGAGGGCCACTTCAGGAAAAGTGGCGTACCATGGACCACTCTCAACACTTTAGTAAACATGAATTCTGGGGTTCCAAGGACTGCTCTCAACACTATTAACAAACCTGAATTCTGGGGTACTATGGACCCATCTCAACACTTTTAATATAGTTAGGTTTTGTTAGTTTCTTTCATTTTCACAAAATCCTACAATAAATATTTCTGGAAAACCTGTTAAATTGACCGCAGAATAGTGGACTGTTGTTGTACCAACCAGAGAGTTGCTGGACTGAGGGTCAGGACGGGAGTAGCACCTCCCTCTCCGTCACCCACGTGGTCCTCCTCAGACCTCCTCAAGGGGTACAGGCTGGGCCGGCCCAGCTCCAGATCCAGCTCGTCCAGGTCCACCTGGGGCTCGTTCTGGGGGAGCACACGGGTGAAGAGGGATTGGAATGATTGAGGTAATTTAAGGGTGTTTCTTTAGTCTGTGGGTGGAGGTTTATGTATTTGTGTGTGTGTGACTGCATACGGGTGGTGGAAGGGGGTTTGATGGGGATTTCATTGACGTCAGTGAAGAAAAAAAGAGAGGGTTGTTATTGCATTGATAAGGTAATTTCAAAATGATGGTAGATTATATAGTGCGCATTTCACTAGATGGACAATATATATTATATAAGATGAGTAATATGGCTAATATATTTAAATATATGGATAACATACACTAGATGGATAATACATATTAAACTAGATTGGTAAAAAAAAAACATTATGACACTTAAAGAAGAGAAACCGTTATGGATTTCATTACTGTGCAATTAAGATAGAATCATGTAGCTGTGTAATTGGGTAATTGATTCATCTGGATGATAACTCAATTAGATTGGATTGGCTGGGAGTCACACAGCAGAGTATTAATCGAGGGTGATTGGTCTGTTTTTTTCTTCCATTGGCCTATTTTACTTCTCACCTCTTGCCTCTCTGATAATTGAAGTGATCATTAAGTTTAAACTCTCCTCCTACTCTGGTCTTTCTCTCAATCACACTCTTTGATTATCCTGTTTGTTCTGTCGTGTCACATCTCTCTCTACCTCCTTCTCCTCCTCGCTCTGTCCTGTCCTCCAAGGAGAGGAGTGTTGGCTAACGAGAATCTGCTCCCTGAGGGTTATCACATGGTTAGATAGTGGTAGTGTTGTGTGAAGATATGTGTTTGTGTCAGTAAATGTGTTTGTGTCAGTATATTGCAGTGTGAGTGTTTGTGTCAGTATATTGTGGTGTGAGTGTTTGTGTCAGTATATGTGTTGGTGTCAGTATATTGTGGTGTGAGTGTTTGTGTCAGTATATGTGGTGTGAGTGTTTGTGTCAGTATATGTGTTTGTGTCAGTATATTGTGGTGTGAGTGTTTGTGTCAGTATATGTGTTGTGAGTGTTTGTGTCAGTATATGTGTTTGTGTCAGTATATGTGGTGTGAGTGTTTGTGTCAGTATATGTGGTGTGAGTGTTTGTGTCAGTATATGTGTTTGTGTCAGTATATTGTGGTGTTAGTGTTTGTGTCAGTATATGTGTTTGTGTCAACATATTGTTGTGGCCTTGGTACTACCTGGTAAATTGAGGATAAACCTGCTGTGTTTCTATCCTCTCCTTTATGTAATCATACTCATCCCTCCATCCTCTGTTTGCCTCCCTCTCATCCCTTCATCCTCTGTTTGCCTCCCTCTCATCCCTCCATCCTCTGTTTGCCTCCCTCTCATCCCTTCATCCTCTGTTTGCCTCCCTCTCATCCCTCCATCCTCTGTTTGCCTCCCTCTCATCCCTCCATCCTCTGTTTGCCTCCCTCTCATCCCTCCATCCTCTGTTTGCCTCCCTCTCATCCTCATCCCTCCATCCTCTCCCCCTTCCCTTTCTCATTCACCCTCTTTTCTTCTCTCTCTACGTCCTCATCCATCCCCATCTCATCATTTCATTTATCCCCTCAATCTTATCCATCCATCCACCCTTCTCTCTCTCTCTATCATCCATCCATCCCCCTCACTATATCATCCCTTCACCAGCCTTTTAAATGTTTTATCCTTCCCTGCCCAGCTCTATTCAGACAGCTTCTTCAGTCATCAGAAACATAGGTTGATGTTGCCATGGTGCCTGCATCTTGCTAGCAGGTGTGTGCCTAACAGAACGTTTCTGAATGTAGGACTGGAGAATGGAAATAACGGAGAAAGAAGGTAACAGAAACAGAGGATGTAACAAGAAAAGAGCAGGCAAAACAGGAAGAGAGAAGGTAACAGGGAGATGGGAGGTAACAGGGAGAGAGACGGTAACAGGGAGAGAGGAGGTAACAGGGAGACAGAAGGTAACAGGTAGAGAGGAGGTAACAGTGAGACAGGAGGTAACAGGGAAACAGGACGTAACAGGGAGAGAGGAGGTAACAGGGAGAGAGGAGGTAAAAGTGAGACAGGAGGTAACAGGGAGACAGGAGGTAACAGGGAAAGAGACGATAACAGGGAGAGAGGAGGTAACAGGGAGACAGGAGGTAATATGGAGAGACGATAACAGGGAGAGAGGAGTTAACAGTGAGACAGGAGGTAACAGGGAGACAGGAGGTACCAGGGAGACAGGAGGTAACAGGGAGACAGGAGGTAACAGGGAGACAGGAGGTAACAGGGAGACAGGAGGTAACAGGGAGACAGGAGGTAACAGGGAGAGTAAGGGAGACAGGGTGTGTTTGTACCTCTATGTCAGGCCGAGCAACCAGCAGGGAGAAGGTGATGCTGTCATCTCTAGTCAGAACAGCTACAGCCTCCTCTTGGTTCTGGATGTCAACACCATTGATCTAGTCGGAGACAGTGTCATCACTCATTATTAAAACATCTAAGGGGCCTGCTTGATGTCCAACGCTTGTTATTACATTATCTAGTGAAGGACCTGTTCTGTGTTCCTGGTTGTACATTGCATTATCTAGAGGAGAATCTGATTAGGGTTCAATAAACACACCAGCGGTAAACACAAAGGACCTTACGCACACAAACGAAAATGTGATATAAACTTTGGAGGTGACAGTTACATGAAATTCTTTTGAGAACAATTCCTGAGGGGGACAGCAGAAGTAGTGCTGTAATACTGTATTCGTTTGCTTGCTACTGTAGCTCTGCAAATTCAGCTGTTGTGTGTAAAGCCTACCAACATAAAATGAAATCGTGAAGGTGCGATTGACTGGATGAACCGCAAGCTTGCTACGTGCATTGGGTGCCTTTCAGACCCTAAAGGCGAACACTGTCACCATGCCAACACAGGGACACTACGTCGTTGCATTGCAATCCTCTCTCATTGCCTCAAACAGCTAGCTAGTAAACGTCAGCTAACCACTAGCTGACAAAGTGTTTTTAGTAATTCAATGCAGCAAAAAAGAAGCACGGTAACGGAGCGGTTGAAGTAAAGAAATATCCAGCCTATCCGTTGTTAGTCGGCCACTAACAACGGACTCCGTCAGATTTCCACACGTGTTTTATACCTGCATGATGTGCCGCTGCTGAGGGCTGGGGGGGGGGGCGGGCAGTGGATCAAACCATTGTGAAGCAAAGCGCGGCGTCGCAATCTTTTGAAACTTAAAAACGCGCTATTAACTGTCTATAACCAGCCTTCCCGCTTTCATTTCCCCCCCCCCCACACACACACACACAAAGAAATGACTGTAATTCAAACAAGGAACATCACAAGCAGGGAAATTACTGGTGGTCATAGGGATATGAACATTATCAGTCCCCACCCACGACGCATGTCTCACAGAGACGTTCAAATCGTTGTATAGAAAGCAGTTTCATCCTTCCTTTCTCTTCCTGTGTTTATAGGTCGAGCTGTCAGTCACTCAGCTATCGCTCATTTATTCTCTATTATTCTTATGTATATATTCTATACACTCCTTTTCTTTTGCCTATCTTATCTTTTCTTCATTTTCTCAATTTCTCTCTCTTGATTCCAATTCACTTTTTATTTCACTTAAATGGCTTTACTAGCATGGAGAACATTAGTTTAAATAAAAAAGTTATAATAAGTAACAAAAGTTAAAATAAAAAGAAATAAACAAAATCTGAATTACTAAGTAAACATAACAACAGTTGAAAAAAGGAATCATGCATTTAGAATTTTAACATTACACAGTAGGCTACGTGTAGGGTTGTAGACATTTGTAAATACAATTCCTCTCTCACCACTTTTCTCTAACCCGCACAATTTTTCTCTACAACTCTATCTCTTCCTCTCACTACTTATCTCTACCCCTCTATCTCTTCTTCTCACTATTTTCTCTAGCACTCTATCTCTTCCTCTCACTACTTATCTCTACCCCTCTATCTCTTCCTCTCACTATTTTTCTCTACCACTCAATCTCTTCCTTTTACTACTTATCTCTACCACTCAATCTCTTCCTTTTACTACTGATCTCTACCACTCTATCTCTTCCTCTCACTATTTTTCTCTACCCCTCCTCTAGCTCTTCCTTCGTCCATCCCTTCCTCTTTGTCTCCATCAGTCATTCTTTCACTCCCTCATCTCTTGTGGCCAGTAAAGTGGATTGGCCTATTTTCCTGTGTCTACCTGTGCTTTTGTGTGTGTGTGTGTGTGTGTGTGAGAGGGTGTGTACAAGTGTGTGTGAACGTGTGTGTGTTGGCCTACCTGCAGAATTCGGTCTCCTTGGCGAATACGTCCATTCTTTGCTGCTATACTATCAGGGTTAACCTGAAGGGAAGGGTTGGGAGAGGGGGTCAAAGGTCACTAGCAGATTTGGGTCAATTCAGAGGTTTGTATTGCTGGGTCTATTTTAGGGCCATTTGGTATCATCTACAATCTCCGGTAAATACATGCTACAGCATGGATTCATTTTCATTATTCTTACTTGTTATTGCTTTTGTGAAGCCTTCATACTGCATTCTGTTAATCATGTGGTTTTATTTAGTTTTCTGTTACCAAACTGTTTTTTTTTCAGTAAAGTCTACTGAACTGGTTTTATTCGGTAAGGTCTAGTAAACTGGTTTCATGGGTGTGACTTGATATGATGTGACAGTATGCTGCTGGTCATATTACAAACCTCTCCTACATAGATTCCTCTGTCATCCTCATCATCAGTACGATAACACACAGTCAACCCCAACTTGTCTTGCTGACTGGATTTATACAATTCCACCTCCTGTAGAGGAAAGTAGGGATAGACAGGGAGAAAGAAGGAGAGAGAGAGAGGGGGGAGGTGAGAGAGAGAGGGAGAGAGAGGGGGGGAGAAAAAGAGAGGGAGAGAGAGGGGGAAAAAGACAGAGAAGAAGGGGTAAGAAAAGAGAGAAAAGGAGAGATCGGAGAGAGAGGGGGAGAAGGAAAGGGAGTGGGGGAGGAGCAAAAAAGAACAGACAGGAAGAAAGGGAGACAGAAATCGTCAAAAAGAAGAGAGAGGAAAAGAGAGGCAGAGAGAGTGAAAATGAGATCTAAGTTACATACCTTCACAAATGACTGAACTGAAGTGACATATCCCCCTAGAGTTAAGGAAGAAAACCAAGATTGCTGAAATCGAGAAAAATCTAAAGGTACACCCCGTTAAAATGACGTGTAATTAAAACCTTTTCAGCTCAAACGCTATTTTTGAGCTCTTGGTGCAATTAGCCTACTGGATCCGACACTTGAAAGTAATTTGGTAGTCATCGGATGACAGCTCGATTCGTTGAAGTCTAGTGTATTTGCATTTGTCGCCTAATGGTGTTGGATATCTGCTGCGGCATCAGAAATCGACTGGGTCTCCCTGGGTTTAAAAGTAATTCCAGGTCGTGAGTGAGGGACAGACAAGCGGACGGGATCGGTCACATCGGGATAATGAGCTGGGTGCGGACGAGAGCGGTGGATTAAGTCAAGTGGCAGAGCAGAGATTCAATCAGTTGTTTCATTATTAAAAAAGATGAGCTGGCACATGGTGGACACAGACCTCCTGCTGATGAACAACGCTTCAGTACTGTGCATCTGGAAGTAGGGTCCTCCAACTGAGCCTGAAAGGGAAGGGTTGCTTCCCAGCCCTGCAGGGCCCCCCTTCATTATGCTAATGAATGTGAAGGAGTGATTGGCTGGAACAAAAACTGAAAAAGCTGTCCACTACCATAGTCGCGTAATGAAATCAAATTTACTAGCCCTGATTACTTGCTGAAAGTTGATTTCATTGGATCTGATTTTCTTTCTAAAATGCATATTGTATAAGAAATGTTGTTTAAGGCCTGTTAGATACAGATCATTTGTACACTTTCAAAATGTAGAAAGAAAATTCTGGGTAGTTGAGTACCGACTGTTATCTAATAAAAATTATACTGTTGTAAACAACCACCATGCAAGGGTTTAATTAGAAACATGTTGATGGTTTGCACATGCCCACTCAATGTGACCCAACCGCAACGCAAAGTAACCGAATACATTAAAGTTTGATGTTTTTTAAATTACATAAGTGACGCTACCGTATCTTTAAGCTGTCCGGCCGACATATTATTCTTCATGATGGAAATATTATAAAGACATTGTGTCTTTTCCGAACACAGGAACCTTTGAAGGACCTTTTGAATAACCTGCACCGCGCTAGTAAAAGCAGATTTGCCGGTGTAACGCGTTATGATCAATCCTCTACTCCGGGCGGTTTCGGGGAGGAAAGGGTTAGTGGTAGACGGTGCGTACCTCGTACTCCAGCTCCTCTTGCCGGTCCACCTCGTGGTGAGCGATATCAAAGTAGTCGTTGGGGTCATCGTAGTCGTGGTCGAAGGGGATACTGGAGTAAAAAAACAAGAGTTACCCTTCAGTGGACTCGGAACTGTACAGAACTGGATAAAACTCTAGTGGTGTCATCACCGGGGCAGATGATGATCAGATCAAGGGTGTTGTTGATGGGATGTATTATTAATGATCAGTGATTCTGCTGCAGCCTGGTTTGGTTGTTATGGATTGGAGTACAGATACGTTCTACTCATCTGAGCCAGTTTCACAATGCAGCAAAATTACACATCAGGAACCAGGATTCAAACATTTTGTGTGAAATGTAATTAATAAAAAAATGTGCAGGTGGCGACAGCATTTTTTATTAAATCTAAGGCGGTTTGGTACTCACAGTTTATTCAGGATCTGAAATAAAATCTAAGGCTGTTCGGTACGCACAAATCAATCAGGATCTGAAATTAAATCTAAGGCTGTTCGGTACTCAGAACTCAGTCAAGATCTAGAATGACATCCAAGGCTGTTCGGTACTCACAACTCACTCTGTACCTGGAATGACATCCAAGGCTGCTCGGTACTCACAACTCATTCAGGCCGTAATGGTCCATCAGGTGAGGCAGTGGTGGAGAGGGGGGATGGGGCGGCGAGGACCTTCCGAGGGTCAGCATGTTCTGGAAGCTGATGTCCGTCTGAGTGCAGTTATCCACACAATCTGGGATGGGCACCAGGCTCATGGTACCTGCAATACCCAGGCTGCTCCCTCCCTCACCTTTCCTCCGGTGGCCTTTACGCCCAACCACCTGGAGCCGCAAAGGGTCCTGGGAGTTGGAGTTTGGAACATTTTGAGTGTTGAGTGCCTGGGATAATTGGGATGATCTCCTTCCTTTGACCTAAAGAGGAGATTAGTGGGGAAGGATGGAGGGTGTTTGGGGGAGGGGGGGAGGCATCATATTGTCACAATATGGCTTTAACCTTGCTGATATACTATAGTAATATGGCTATAATGGTATACTATAATATAATGACAAAAACACTACAGATATACTAAAATAACATGGCTATAACCTCACTGTTATAATATAATGATAAGGTTATAGCATTTGCTGATTCTATAATGATATTGCTAAAACATTACTGGTATACTACAATGATATGGCTATAACATTACTGGTATACTATGACGA
Source organism: Novumbra hubbsi (assembly GCA_016801125.1). Taxonomy (NCBI): domain Eukaryota; kingdom Metazoa; phylum Chordata; class Actinopteri; order Esociformes; family Umbridae; genus Novumbra; species Novumbra hubbsi. Next base: position 5,722 of record JACXGK010003974.1, on the reverse strand, counting down.
TATGGCTATAACCTTGCTAGCATAATGATATGGCTTTAACATTACTGGTGTACTGTAATTATATGGCTACAATATTAGTGGTATAGTGATATGAAAATATGGCTGAATTCCTATGGGCTAACTATAATTATATAGCTTGCTGGCTATAACCTTGCTGACATATGATTTTCCATAAGCAGTGTGTCTCTGAAGTGTTTGAACACATAATTATGTAAAATAGAAGAGATTCCATGAACACTGAATATGCCATTAATTCGGAGAGGGTGAAACTGCACTGCAGCAGAAAATACAATATATACCTAAGCAAGGCAAGGCACAAGGGGGTGTAGAATATGGCCAGTATAAGAAATGTTCTTGTACTACGCTAAGAGATGTTCTTGTACCACGCTAAGAGATGTTCTTGTACCACGCTAAGAGATGTTCTTGTACCACGCTAAGAGATGTTCTTGTACCACGCTAAGAGATGTTCTTATACCACGCTAAGTGATGTTCTTATACCACGCTAAGAGATGTTCTTATACCACGCTAAGAGATGTTCTTATACCACGCTTAGAGATGTTCTTATACCACGCTAAGAGATGTTCTTATACCACGCTTAGAGATGTTCTTATACCACGCTAAGAGATGTTCTTATACCACGCTTAGAGATGTTCTTTTTCACGGTGCACCATGAAGAGCCGTACGATCCTTCTAACCGGGAAACGTTTAAACATGCCTGCGTGTCTCCTACCATGTGCTGCCTAATGAAACATTGATCTGTTCAGAAGATTGATGAGAATGACGTGTTCACCCACCTGGAGGCCATTTCCCTCGATAGGTCGCCGGGACCCGTTTAGGTACCCTTTCTGAAAAGAGAGAGAGGAGGTGTGTCAATAAGGGTCAGAGGTTAAGGATTCGTTTTGTAGTTTTAAAGCACCCAGAGGCTTAAGAAGAGGGGTAGTTGAAGTAATGGAAAACAATGAATGGTGACAATTACTAGAATATATTGAATAATAGTGTGATAACAGGAAAAGTGAAAATTACTAGAACAGGTTAAATAATGATAATCACTGATGATAATCACTAGAACACATTGAATAGTAGTGTAATAATCACTAGAAAACATTAAGTAATAGCAATAATTATTAGAACACATTAAATTATAGTGTGACATTATCAACAGAATATTACTTGTATAATGATTATCACACATTAAATAATAGTGGTAATCATTGAAACACATTGAGTAATAGTGATAATCACGAGGCAGACATCCTACCACTAATAACACATCAGGTAGCTGTTTCCTGCGAGGAAGACAACATGTCGACAACACATGGAATCTATTGATTCACAATCAATTATTAATGGAACTCTATGGGCGCCTGTCTATAGGTGGGGCTTGCATCCATAACGTTCTGGCCTGGTGCCACAGAGTCATGTGTGATGAGCCTTTCAGACGGAGAGACAGACAGAGAGACAGACAGACAGTAAGAAAGTGACAGAGAAACAGGCAGACAGAGAGACAGGTTTGTATTGTAATCTCTTAGGATGCACAGGAAACAACCTTGACCTTGGGATCTCTCCCGTCCTATAATGGCATCTCATACAAATGTTACAATGTGAATATTTTTGTTTTCCCTCCGCCCAGCATCTATCCTCTGTCTCTCCCCCTCTCTCTCTCTCTCTCTCTCTCTCTCTCCCCCCCGCTCTCTCTCCCTCTCTCTCATCGTCTTTGTTTCCAGCAGCCTAATTTAAATGCATGACATAGCTTCAGGCATTGCTTATCTGTGATTGCACAGACTATGAATGTTACCTGACAGTAAATGGCCAGGTTTATTGGGTTTTAATGTATGGGGGACCAGGACGTACCATTGTGTTGTAGCATAAGTACACATTTGAAAGGCTTTGCAGGGCCTGATGGAACATGTTTTCTAAATGCCATGCACAGTGTGATGCACAGCCCCAGCACCAGGTGTTTGTAAATTCTGACTTGTTTACATTTGTTTAATGCATAAAACAAGCCCATTCAAACAAGTGAATGACCGGAATAGTCCCAGCGTGGTGACTGGTTCATCAGCACATTTGCTGCTGGGGGTGATTAGTTGACCTCTATGGTATGAAGCATTATGACATTTAGCACCCGGACTCTTAAGACAGTGACCACAGAATGGGGACACTCATCCAATATCCTGAAAGACAGCAATGTCCCACCTGAAAGACGGCAACGTACCCTAGGCAATGTCCCACCTGAAAGACGGCCCCTGCCTCTCTCACGACACGTATCCTGTATCTACCATGTCTCTACCTAGAGTTGACCAGGTACCCCTGTGTACCCCAGTCCACTCAGGCTTTGCGTGGATGAGAAACCGAGCAAATAAGCCTCTTTGATGGACCTGACAGGATGTGATGCTATGGCCTTCAGAAAATGGATCAAAGGGGTAGGACCTCATGGTGTAGGGGAAACTATGTAAATGATAGATCAAGTGTTCGGACCCACCCATGAAATTACTGGAGGAGTGTATCTTAGGGACAGCTAGGCTTTAAATGTTGGCCAAAATGTGTGTCCTTCTCAGGTTTTGAAGCTGGGACTACAATTAGAGCTTAGTGGACTAGTTGGGCCTTAAGAGATGGACCAGTTGCTGCAGCTCATCCAGCACTGCAGCAGAGAACAAAACATTCTGTACTGCACTGCAGCAGAGAACCCAAACCTTCTGTCCAGCACTGTAGCAGAGAACCCAAACATTCTGTCCTGCACTGCAGCAGAGAACCCAAACATTCTGTCCAGCACTGTAGCAGAGAACCCAAACATTCTGTCCTGCACTGCAGCAGAGAAGCCAAACATTCTGTGTAGCACTGTAGCAGAGAACCCAAACATTCTGTCCTGCACTGCAGCAGAGAACACAAACATTCTGTCCAGCGCTGCAGCAGAGAACCCAAACATTCTGTCCAGCGCTGCAGCAGAGAACCCAAACATTCTGTCCTGCACTGCAGCAGAGAACACAAACATTCTGTCCATTGCTGAAGCAGAGAACATAACATTCTGTCCAGCACTGCAGCCGAGAACATAACATTCTGTCCAGCGCTGCAGCAGAGAACACAAACATTCTGTCCTGCACTGCAGCAGAGAACACAAACATTCTGTCCAGCGCTGCAGCAGAGAACATAACATTCTGTCCAGCACTGCAGCAGAGAACACAAACATTCTGTCCAGCGCTGCAGCAGAGAACACAAACATTATGTCCAGCGCTGCAGCAGAGAACATAACATTCTGTCCAGCACTGCAGCAGAGAACATAACATTCTGTCCAGCACTGCAGCAGAGAACACAACATTCTGTCCAGCCCTACAGCAGAGAACACATCATTCAGTCCAGCACTGCAGCAGAGAACCCAAACATTCTGTCCAGCGCTGCAGCAGAGAACACAAACATTCTGTCCTGCACTGCAGCAGGGAACCCAAACATTCTGTCCAGTGCTGCAGCAGAGAACACAAACATTCGGTCCTGCACTGCAGCAGAGAACACAAACATTCTGTCCAGTGCTGCAGCAGAGAACACAACATTCTGTCCTGCACTGCAGCAGAGAACACAAAACATTTCAGTCCAGGGTGCTGAGATTAACAGCACCATTATGAACCAGCACTTAAGGGGTTTTAGCTTCATGGCATTTTAGCTGAGAGAAAAGGCTGACATTTGCGTTAATTGTGACACGCTTTCATGGACAAATAACTGGAACCAACCATAACTGCATTGGGCCGAAGAGTCACGTGAAAACAATGTCAAACATTTAATAATATAATACATAGAACAAAACCACTTGGTCCAAGGATGAGTGACAAACACACTGTGGGTGGCAGCTAATCAAAAAAATTGATACAGCCATGGTGGCATTTAATGGAAATTTCCAATTGAGTTGGCAAAAGCAGCATTTACCATGAAATGGCAACTCTGGGAGCATTATTGTCAAGAGCAGGAATGCCTGTGACCCACTTGAGAATGACTCCTAGTTTCAGTCTGTGTGCCGCCGTTAAGTGTATGTAGTGTGTGATTATAGAATTGTAGAAATAAAACGACTAGAACACATCAAGGCTTCACTTGTGCTGCCGTTTCTATGCTTGTCGTTGTAAGGGATCTCACTGAGCCCTCCGAGGACGTTCGAGGTGCTGGGGCACGAACAGACATTTAGGTATCCACAAAACAATGCCTCAGCAGAACTCCAGGGCACATACATGTGTATGTGTGTGATAGTGTATGTTAGTATGTGTGAGTCGATGTGTTTGTGTGTCTGTTTTTGTTAGGTCTTAATGTATAATGATGCACCATTCTGAAGGACATAATGGAAGCTTCTGGGATGGTGTTTGCTCTTGTGTGTTTAATGTACAACTAGCTTGTGTGTGTGTGTGTGTGTGTGAGAATTTGTGAAGTGATGGCGTTTGTATGTATTTATTACTGAGTCTTTCGATGTGTTGGTGTGTCTTTTTGTGTGTTGGTGTGAGGAAGCAAATACGTCTTGCCTAATGACCCTTGTTGCCTTGGCAACGGCATCCCATTGAGACAAATGTGACGGATACAGACAGAGGAGAGAGAGAAGAAGGAAAGAAAAGAAAAGGAGGGATAGAAGAAGAGAGAGAGAGAAGAGAGAGAAGGAGAGAGGTACAGCAAGATGGAGAAAAAGTGGTGGAGAGAGCAAGATTAGGAACAAGTGGAAAGAGAAAAGATGGAGGAAGTAGCGATGCAGGGAGAGGGAGAGAAACAGACAGGTCAAGAGAGAGAGAGACAGTAAGGGACAGAGAGACAGACAGGTCAAGAGAGGGAGAGAGACAGACGGGTCAAGAGAGGGAGAGAGACAGACTAGGACAGAGAGGGAGAGAGACAGACAGGGAAAGAGAGGCAGAGAGACAGACGGGGAAAGAGAGGCAGAGAGACAGAAAGGGAAAGAGAGGCAGAGAGACAGAAAGGGACAGAGAGGCAGAGAGACAGAAAGGGACAGAGAGGCAGAGAGACAGAAAGGGACAGAGAGGCAGAGAGACAGAAAGGGACAGAGAGGCAGAGCGACAGAAAGGGACAGAGAGGCAGAGCGACTGTGGGAAGCAGAGGATACCAACCAGACACACTCATAGATGAGGTTCGGTGTGAAGGATTAACCCGGTATGGGCCATGCTCAAAAGACTCCAGTCGAGTTTCAACCCCTCAGAACGTTTGGCATACACCCTAGAGACGTTTGCTCCATTCATTACAATCCCTAGCAGACAGGCTTTTGTGAAGACTAACCCATGTTGGTGGGATAGGACAGATATGTCATGCTCTATCACTACTGCTCAGTACAACCGGATTACAGCAGGAACATACAATGCGGCTCACTGGTGTGTCTTGTCAGTCTCATTGTGCTTGTACCTGTGTGAGTGTGTGTGTGTGTGTGTGTGTGTGTGAATGCTATGCTGAATGACCAACCACTGAGGTCCAACAAACCACATAGCCTTCCCTATGGAATCCCATGCTAACCTGGCTTAAAGGTATTGTAAAGCATAAGAACATGTTTTAACATGAGTTAAACTAGTGTCCTGTGGCCCCGTATTCCACATCAAGTGCACTAGTTCTATACAGCAGGGCACCTTGAGGAATTAAATCAGTCTCTCATTTAAAATAAATACCTTTGTCATCGGTCTGTCCATCCTAACCTCAGGACATCGTGGATGTGTCATGTTTCTGTCTGTCCATCCTAACCTCAGGACATCGTGGATGT
>JACXGK010003973.1:13150-41308 GCA_016801125.1 Novumbra hubbsi | reverse complement strand
CATAAGCAGACATTTTATAAAGAAAAGGTGAATTTAATCCAATAAACACAAAACAACACTACACGAACAGTAAACGTAAAGTAAAGGTGCTGTAACGAGCAGCAAACAGAACTAAACTAAATACAAAGAACGTGCAGCGTATCCACATGAGAACTGAATTAAACAAAGGACAAACCGTGAACGTCGTGAGACACAAACAATCAACCACACCTAATGCGTGGCATTAGCCTAACCTAAGTAGGCTCCCCAATCAGAGTCAACTGAACACAGCTGCTCTGACTGGGGAGCCCAGAGCGGCATTGAGAAGGCCAGAGGCCTCTCTAAGTGTCCTGTCCTGACTGGGGGTGAGCCCAAGGCACAGAGAAGGCTTGGAGCCCCAGCCAGGACATGACACAGTGCTATTACAATTTGACTTACAAATACTGACAAATGTGATATGAGCATACAGTGGGGAGAACAAGTATTTGATACTTTTTCTACTTACAAAGCATGTAGAGGTCTGTAATTTTTTATCATATGTACACTTAACCAGTGATAGACGGAATCTAACACAAAAATCCAGAAAATCACATTGAATGATTTTTAAGTAATTAATTAGCATTTTATTGCATGACATAAGTATTTGATACATCTGCACCAATGATGCACCAATGCCACATAAAAGCCTGGTTACAATATACCTGAAAACACCTTGACACGCCTCGAAGCTTCTGGCACTGTAATTTGGAGTGATGAGACCAAAATAGAGCTTTATGGTCACAAACTTAAACGCTATTTTTGGAGAGGGGTCAACAAGGCCTATACTGCCCTACAAAGTCTAACCGTCGTAACTACACCTAGAGTGAAACTGTGAAAAAAGTTTTATGTAGTAGGTAGATGAGTGGAAGAACAGTTAATAACATATAAAGTACAAAGCCTTCAATAGGTTATTTTATGGGTACTATTTCCCCATATGTTTTTGCTATGACCCAAAAAATTCAGATACGACACTCTGCCTTTGTATTGTCAACAATAGCTAGAAAGAGTTCATTAGGGCTAACTGTCGTAAATACGGTGTCTTAATGACTTAAATCATACATCTTGTTTTATATAGTTTACTTTCAATATCAGGAACATTGTTTTATTTTCTTATATTCTTCTTTGTATTTCTAATAGTTTTTTTTTTAATATGTGGGTGTTTTATTAATATATAATTATGTCTTTACCTTCACCCTCACGTTTATTAACACTACAAGCGCCGAGCCATTGTTACCCCCCTAAAGCGATGTTGGGGCAAAATTTGCCCATGAGTCTACAGGCGTATTTACTGACACGTAATGGTCGCTAGATGGCGCTTCTTGTACGAATCCAAAGTCAAGGCCGAAACGTTTGGGATTATCTTGTGTCAAAGTGTTTTGATTCAGTGTTGCGCCATTTTCGAGACAAGGGTGTATTGATTGCAGTAACTACAATGTGTAAAGACGCCGGTCTGGCTTGGTTTTACACTCGGTTTCTACTATCGCGCTCAACATTGCAGTGGGGAAATATTGGTGGAATAATACGTCAATTTGAACTGTTCTGCATTATTTCACTCAGCTCCCTCTTCCGTGTATTTTCAAATGTTTGTCCAGATGTTTGTGTCAATCAAACACTTTTGACTACTCAGTGGACTTCTAGTAACTTTTTTCTAACTTGGCACACAGGTGTTTTATTGCCACCAGTACCCCCCACAACAAGAATAGGACGCAATCGCACATAGGTGGAGCTATAGGATTTATTTTGTCAGCAGATAATTCAAGCCCTCATCCATGTATATTTTCAATTAGGAAAATACCAAACATTCCGAAATAGTAAAATTATTACCTTTGCCGGTGGCGCAGTGGTTAGAGTGTACCGAGTGTAAAGCCAGGGTTCATGGCTCAACTCCTCCTGTCTGCTGCAGCCTTAAATTTGCTTTTACGCTTGTGCATTTTGCGTATGCGTGCAGTTCATGTCTGTCAATTTTCCAATTGTCCTAAATTTTTTCGAGTAACCCAAATTGCTGCTTGCAGCTATATGTATTATTATTATTGAATGGTACACTTTATTTTATTTGGGAGTCAAATAAAATAAACAGTTGTTTTCTACATACATACATACATACATACAACTACTAGACTACTTCAATATGTATAGCACTGAATCATAACACAAATAAGAGATGATGTTCTGGAACTTTTAAGTAATTTGGTCTAACTGTATCTTTCTAATTTAATACCCCATATCTAAATATTTATTCACTACAAATAAAAAATGTCTAAATAACAGAAGACTCATATACGGGAGCCCTTGCGACATCTGCTGATAGAAAAGAGATTTGCAGCCTTGGAATGCAGGGGAAAAAAATGACAGAACGCGCACCAGGTAAAAATTTAACATTGAACAGGAATGAAATGGCCTTAAATCAGATTTTCCCGGTGTGATTATGAACATATAATAAAATACTGGGTGATAAAACACACATATCTAGGAAAATTAATAGAAAGATGAATGCCGCATGTTATCAGAAAATACAGGCAGAACATTTGCATTCTTCCGCACGAAAGCTGCTCATGGGACGCTCATGGATTTTCCAGCACGACAATGACCCTAAGTACAAGGCCAAGCTGACCCTTCAGTAGTTACGGCAGAAAAAGGTGAAGGTTCAGGAGTGGCCATCATAGACTCCTGACCATCCTCGAGCCACTCTGGGGAGATCTCAAACGTGCGGTTCATGCAAAGACTATGTTGTCATTGATGCTAAAGTGGGCAATATGCAGTATTACGAACAAAGGGTATGCAGACTTTTGAACAGGGGTCATTTCATGTTTTACTTCAATGCAATGTTTTGTTGCATGATTGTGCCATTCAGTTATGACCTGTTATGTTGAATATGTATTTCATAAGAAATAAAATAATTGTGTTTTGCCTGCTCACAAATGTGTTTTCTTTAATAATGGTAAATATATCACCAATTCTCCAAGGGTGTGCAAACATTTCAGCACAACTGTATGTCTATGTGTGTGGTGTGTGTCGGAGTGTATGTGTGGTATAAGTGATTGTATGAGTAAGTGCTTTGGTATATGGTAATATAGAGTGTTTAATCATCACTACACTGACACTGTCTGGTTGTTGCTGAGGCCCATACCCTGAGGGATGTCTGGGCATGGCAGTGTTGCAGGCTAATTGACTATTGACTTGAGTGAAAGTCACTTTAAAAATGGTTCATCCTCCAACCCTTCCCATTATGAGTCCTGAAATGTGGCCAGTGAAGAGGGCTGGTTAACCAAAGACGGGTAAGATTCTAACTGTAATACTGGGACAACCTAAGACAGACACAATCAAATAACACATGCTTTAAGCACATACTTGCACACTATCACTATTACAGCATTTTGCATCTAGTTCACTCCTGATTGTTTAGGGGTTCATCCTAGAGCAGATGGGCCAAAACATGTCAGAACTACCTTAGAAGAAAAGAAAAAGAGAGTAGGCTTCAAATCATGAAATGGCAAGCACAGTCTCCAGACTTAAACCCTATTGAGCTGGTTTGGGATGAACTGGGCAGAAGGGTGAAAGCAAACCAAACCATTTGTACAGTGTTGGGGAGAACAAGTGTGTTCAGCTGATATATCTGCAAAAGGTGTGTTGAACACAATGATTCAATTACTAATTGTCTCAAATTGTTTATATGTTCTATGCTTTAATTTCGGAGTTCATTAAAACCTAAAACCTGATGAATCTAAAAACAATACCCCACAACAACAAAGCGAAAAACACTTTAGAGTGATTTTATGAAGAAAAATCTGAAAAAAAACAGAGCTCCAGAGATAAAAAATCGGATGAAAAATATATCTTGGTCTGATAAGAACAATATCAAACTACTAGGCCTGTATGCTCTGTCTGTGTCATAGCCCGAGCCTAGTCTAGGTTTGTCTTTTGTTCCCGTTATTTTGTTCCCCTGGTAGCACTCTGAATTTATGCATGCCATTCCCCGTATTATCACCCACCTACCCATTACGCACACCTGCCGGCAATCCTCTCATCAGCACCACACTATTTCAACCTCGGATTCCCCTTTTAGTTTGCCAGTTCAACGCCAATACTCAGTCGCGTTTTGGTCCCCGCTTGTATGGTACGTGTTTTTTGATACCTCCTAGTGTAGAGCCTGTTTCTGCAATTTTTGCAGTTCTGTATGTGTGTGTTCCAGTCCGCTTTCCCTGAGTGTTGTTTTTGCTCCCCGTTCTGCGTTCTTGTTTTTTTGCCGCTTGCCCACTTTTGCCTATCCCGGATTATCCTCCACTCTCCGCATCACGTGTTTGGGTCTTTCCCCCTGCCCGTTACCTGCCAGCCAGCCCTGACAGTCTGGCGAAAAACAAGGCACATTATAGTGAAGCATTGTTATTCGAGCATAACGCTATGGGAATGCCTCTCAACGACAGGTATTGAAAGATAGTTCAGGATTCTAGTTAAGTAATTAAAACGTTGTTGTCGGAAGTTAAAAAACAAGTACATTGAAATAACAGCACTATTTAAGTGCATACACACTTTATGAACATACGGAAGGAAAATTGTGTTCAAGCAGCTGGAGAGTTAGAATAGTTACAAAGTACATACATAGAAATCTAAATGTGCTGTGCAAAAAACATGGAGCCTAACAGCAGGATTTGGATAGCAAATGTAAGATTTCTATATTGAAGGGCAATAATTCAGAAGAGTCCCAAATCACTTATCATTATTGTTATTCTTACGCCTTACCTCGGCAATCATGCGGTTGGTGTCTCCCAGGAAGAGCAGGTTGAGAGCCTCCTCCTCGTTGGATGACTGTTGGAGTGAAAGGTTTTTTAGGTGTATGTTCTGGTCAGGGTCTTCCATGATGGTCACTTTCCTATGGGCAGATAGGTAGATGCACCCAAACAAACATCAGACAAATAAACACACATTTCCCAATGTTGAGTGCGTTCATAAGAAAAGGTCCCTATGAAAGATATTTTTTTTTTGAATCTGTTAAAAAAAAAATACTGTACAGAATGATGCCCAAATGAGTTAAAGCAGTGGCCATAAGTTTTAATACTGACAAGTATTGGTTTACACACAGTTTGCTGCTGCAGTATTTTTGTTACATGTTACTATGGTATACTTAAGTATAATTACAAGCAATTACAAGCAAGTGTCAAAAGCTATTATTGACAATTACATTAAGCACCGAGCAAAGAGTCAATATTTTCATTGTTGACCCTTCTTCTTCAAGACCTCTGCGATTCGCCCTGGCATGCTATCAGTTAACTTCTGGGCAACATCCCGATTGATGCCAGCCCATTCTTGCATAATCAATGCTTGGAGTTTGTGGGTTTTGGGGAATTTGTGGGTTTTTGTTTGTCCACCCGCCTCTTGAGGATTGACCACAACTTCTCAATGGTCCCATCTTCCCAAAGTCTACGTCTCAATATGCAAGCAGATGCCCTCACACCTGCCAGAGAAAGAACAATGATTTCAAGCCCCCCTCCTTTTAAAGCTTTCAGTCAATGAGCATGACAGAGTGATCTCCAGCCTTTTCCTCAACAACACTCATCTGTGTTAACAAGAGGATCACTGACATGATGTCAGCTGGTCTTTTTGTGGCAGGGCTAAAATGCAGTGAACATTTTTCTTTAGGATTAAGTTCATTTTCATGGCAAAGAAGGACTTTGCAATTAATTGCTATTCATCTGATCACTCTTCATGACATTCTAGAGCAGGGATCTGCAACCCGCGGCTCTTTAATGGCTCTGCTGCGGCTCTCTGGGGCTTTGATTAATTTTTTTTGCACAGTGGACAACCTTTCAAAGGGAACAGCTCTTATCTTGGAGTTTGAAGTGATACTGTGTCACTGAAAAAATAATTGTTAACTAAAATGTGATTCACATGCTATTGTCATTGTCAAGCGTGTTGTAAATCATCTTTCACTTTCCCACCCTGGGTAAAGCAACAATGTAAAAAAGAAATGTGAAGGAGGATATAGTTTAATCCTGTGTGGATGCATTCATTTGCTTTCACTGCCAATGATGCTGGCTTACCTGTATGCTTGTATCACGTGTATCACTGTATTACGTGTAGTGTTGAATCCTGTCAGGACAATGACCCTAAACACTACAAAAAGCACTGAATAATGCTGCCTGTACAGAGGAGCAAGAAGCTGATGCATGTCTGTAGGAAAAACTTGATTACAGTTATTTTGGCAAAAGGCTGTGATACTAAATAGTTGATCCCAGGGTGTATTTTTTTATATAAAAATCACTATTACTATGAGTCACTACTAATATGAGTGAAACCCATTATGACGATTGCCTGCAGGAGACAAGGAAAATAGAAGACAGAGCTTATTGTCACACACTATGCGTGTATTGAGATTTGCAAAATTGTAAAATTCACAAATTAGAAACACAATTTGTGAATTTTTGTGAGAAGTAATCTGTGCAAAAGTACAATTTGTTTGCTGCATTCTCTTTGATATTGTGGGTTACTGTGTGTATTTAACACAGAAAAGGGCATCTTTTATGTATTTTAATTTCAGGCTGTATAGCAGTGTTTCTCAACAGGGGCGTTGAGCAGGTATAGGGGGGTGTTTGTATTAAGGAAGGTTTACACCGAAGATTCACGACAATAGAAGTTTTAACAATAGGATTTTTCAACTACCGGTACTTGCAATAAACTGTGGTCTGCATTATAAAACCTGCCAGTTTACGTGAATGGACAAGACAAGTGTATGGTAACTCTTGGTAACTCTTCTTTCTTTCTCTTAAGTGTTAACTTCTCTGAGGGATACGCCGTGAACGCTTTATAATCTTATTTACAATCTGACAAGCGTATCATGGCAACACCATCAGGAATATATTCAGCTGAGACACTGCTGCAACTTTCTCTGCAGCGTTATATATCGATCTTGTCATGAACTTTAAAGTCTTTATTAAACATTAACATAATTAATCTTTAGTTGTCTACGAATAAAATTAAATGCAAAAACATGGAACACAAAATAAGTCCTTGAAAAGTATTCAATTGTCTTATTTCGTATTATTAAAGGTCTTAAAATTTCTGTTAGCATTGTAAAGAGACGACATGAAACATAATAGGGATAGGGTTCAATAATGTGCTTTTAGCTCTGGTCAACATGTGTCAACAAGACACTTGTGACAGTTGACTGCTTTTCTCCTAACATTGTTGCTTGTAAGGTAGATAGCCAGCTAAGACCAAGCTAGGCAATTTAGCAAGCTACAGTGGGGAGAACAAGTATTTGATACACTGCCGATTTTGCAGGTTTTCCTACTTACAAAGCATGTAGAGGTCTGTAATGTTTATCATAGGTACACTTCAACTGTGAGAGACAGAATAAAAAATCCAGAAAGTCACATTGTATGGTTTTTAAGTAATTCATTTGCATTTTATTACATGACATATGTATTTGATACATCAGAAAAGCAGAACTTAATATTTGGTACAGAAACCTTTGTTTGCAATTACAGAGATCATACGTTTCCCGTAGTTCTTGACCAGGTTTGCACTTTGCAGCAGGGATTTTGGCCCTCTTCTCCATAGAGACCTTCTCCAGATCCTACAAATTTCGGGGCTGTCGCTGGGCAATACTGAGATTCAGCTCCCTCCAAAGATTTTCTATTGGGTTCAGGTCTGGAGACTGGCAAGGCCACTCCAGGACCTTGAGATGCTTCTTACGGAGCCACTCCTTAGTTGCCCTGGCAGTGTGTTTCAGTCGTTGTCATGCTGGAAGACCCAGCCACAACCCATCTTCAATGCTCTTGTACTCATCCTTCTTCTTCCTCCAAACACGGCGAGTGGAGTTTTCTTTGTAACTGTGGTCCCAGCTCACTCCAGGTCATTGACCAGGTACTGCTGTGTAGTTCTGGGCTGATCCCTCACCTTCCTCATGATCATTGATGCCCCACGAGGTGAGATCTTGCATGGAGCCCCAGACCGAGGGTGATTGACCGTCATCTTGAACTTCTTCCATTTTCTAATGAATGCGCCAACAGTTGTTGCCTTCTCAACAAGCTGCTTGCCTATTGTCCTGCGGCCCATTCCAGCCTTTTGCAGGTCTACAATTTTGTCCCTGATGTCTTTACACAGCTCTCTGGTCGTGGCCATTGCGGAGAGGTTAGAGTCTGTTTGATTGAGTGTGTGGACAGGTGCCTTTTCTACAGGTAACGAGTTCAAAACAGGTGCAGTTAATACAGGTAATGAGTGGAGAACAGGAGGGCTTCTTAAAGACAAAATAACAGGTCTGTGAGAGCCGTAATTCTTACTGGTTGGTAGGTGATCAAATACTTATGTCATGCAATAAAATGCAAATGAATTACTTAAAAATCATGCAATGTGATTTTCTGGATTATCCTATGAAAATGATAAAAATTACAGACTTTGACTTAGACTTTGTATACATGCTTTGTAAGTAGGAAATCCTGCAAAATCGGCAGTATCAAAGACTTGTTCTCCCCACTGTACATAGTAGAGATTGACTACTAATCTTCCTGCAGGTAGCATGGGAAAGTGCAAAGCTTTGTGGTTGAAATCTGTTGAAGGGAAAGAACCAATAGTTTTTCTTAAATTTCAAAAGTTTTTCAAACGTGGCACAATAGAATGTACATTTGTGGAATCCCATATAAAGAGTGAGAAATGCAAAAACAACCAAAAGGCAGCAAAAAGCCTCCAACAAACGCCCAGTATGTACCAGTTCTGTTGGTTGTATCACAGATGACTGTCCCGCAAAGTACAGCCAATTACTGTATTGCTAGCAGTAGGCTTGCTGCTTTAACAATGGTGGGTACATCAGTCAATGTCATTATGTTTAATTTGGATAGGGTGATGTTGTGAAAATCGTCTTAAATTTAATTTGAAGTGGATTTCAAAAGCATCATATCAGAAAAATGGCACATAACCATGAAACATGCATACAGTATTCAATTGAATACCTTAGTTATGTCTTGGTACGTTCTCTAATCCACAACTTCCAATGTGTTTAGTGTTTTTTTAAGTGAGGAAATAAAACCCTCACGTCTTGTTTAGTTTAGATTTTAATGTTAAATTGCAACTGTTTCTGATTGGCTGCTGTTTTGTGATTTTTAGCCGATCTGATTAGCTGCTGTTACCCAATTTAAGTTGAATGTCACATTTCAAAAAGTTCAATTATTTTAAAACACCTTTAGACAGGGGTGGCCCTAGCTTGTGTGGCTCCCTGGGCGTGAACCAAATCAATAATATAGCACATTGTTGTACATTTGTTATGGTTTTGCTGCAGGCTACACACATTATCATGATGGTACTGTCAATGTAAAATGTAATCCAATGTTATGGAAGCTAGTTGAAGAGAAAACATAATGTTGTCTCCCTATGTGTAATAGCAAAGCAAGCAACATAGGCTAACAACATTATAATAGAAATTTTTACTACTTGCATATAACTGTATTATTACTTTTTTTTAAATACTGCTGTAAAGCAACAAAAGTTTTGAAAGAGGGTGGAGACCCTTCTATGTAATAGAAGGGTCTCCTATGCTAAATGGTTGCCTGCATTTTGTTAGGTTAGCCAATTAGTGAAATCCAATAAACAAAAAAAAATGACTCTAGAACACTTATAAGAGCATAAACATCTCCCTGAAACCGCAGGATGGCCAGGTGTGGTCAACAGCAGGCACAATCTCTTTACATATGTAAAATCACCATCTCTTGACAGACGTCTATAATGTTTGTGGCTCTTTCATTCATGCACTGGAACTAATTATTTACAGGCGCTATAGCGCTTTTTTATATTGAGTTTAGATATTCCAAAGGTGGAAAAATGTAATGTCTTGCTAAACACATTGTATCTTTAACTTGTAAAGACAAACTACTCAGCTCCTTTCAAATGTTTACTTGTTTACACTTCGTTGTAATTTATATAAATCTATTGATCAAAGCCTTCTTCATTGCAGCAACACCCTGCGAACTTGGGTCGGTCAATGTCAAGATAGGTTTTGTTGGACCTATCTAATGCCACTTTGATTCTTATCACGTTGGCCAACCAGGAACTGTAGATTGGAAGGCCTACACCCGGAAGAAAACATTTAGATTTTGAACACTGGTCTTTTAATGACAACAGCACCATTTCTTAGTAAACTTACCTAAAATCACTGCCAAAATGCACATTTAGAATTTTTTCTGGTATACTGGATAGCAGAGTTAGGCATGCAAGCAAGCCCTTAGGAGATCAGAATCTCTGTAGCTTGTATATTAAATGATGTTCATTGAAAGCTTATGGGAGTACACAAAAACTGATACACCCATTGCAGAAAAAGGATGTTTTCATGAAAACTCTGAATGCATTTTTATGACTTTGTTACCTTTATATTTTGTCAATAAAGTAATAATTACAACATTTGAATTGAAAAACCATGAAACACTATAGACAGAAAATGCAGATCTCAAATCGACAGAAATCAAAAAATATCTCATAGATAGAAGATGCAAATCTCAGCTGTAACAACAGAAAAAGTACATGAACAGGAAAACAGAAAGATATACTAAATAACGAAAGACAATATAGAGAAAACAACATGAGTGAGAAAAGAGCGATAAAGAAATAAATAAAGGGAGAAGTAGAAGACTGAGGAAGATGAAGAAAGAAAGCAAGAGAAACCACAGAGAGAAGCTGCTAGGGACCAAAGCTCTGTATAAATGCCAGCCCACATGCAGCAGTGAGACGATGGAGAACTCTTGGAGCAGAGGCTGAGATGAGTATCAGGAGAGGAAGAGACATCCATTCCTGCTGCATGCCACAATGACAAAGTCATTTTTCAATTAAATGGTAGTGAGATTAAAATAACAGATGGAGCCTGGACTCCAGTATTGAAAAACTGGGTCTATAAATGCAACTTGTGTTACCCACTTTCTATTTACGGTGTCATTTTTTTTTTTTTTTGTTGTATAGGTAAATTCTTTGTATGGGTAAACCTACTTAGCTTATTAAGCCGATTGTGATCCTGTTTCGTTTATTGTACATTACATATGACCAGAGCCCATAAACATGTTTAAAGGCTTTACAAAGCCAGCCTGACATAGCATGAAGACCTGGAATTAAAGGATCACTAGTACATACTATAAAATTCACAGTATTCATTTACCGACTGCTTCATTAAAAACCTCCTACATCGGTTGACTCAAATTTGCGTCGAAGAGTTCACCCGTTACATTTCTATTCATAGCTCCAGATTGGTCTCCATCTCCTATGGTTCTTTACACGTTGTAGGGGACAGTCTGCTGCAAAGAATGACATGCCGTTTAAGTATTTATGCAAAGTAGACGTCTTCCATATCTCGATTGAAAATAAAATACAGTTTTTCATAATTGCATAAAAAAACTAGACATTTTTTCAGGGGTTAATCTGATCTAATCTTTGATTTTTGTATAAATTGTTCCATCACACTGATATAAGGACCCAAAATTGGCTATTTTGGTTGATATTTTACAGTTTTTGGAAACAATTATGCAGATTTCTGGTATATCATGTTACATTTTCAAACAAAAAACAGTTTGTAGTGGTTTTGAACCCCTTTGAATTAGAAATAAAAAGCCATACCTGTTGGAGGATACTATGTGGTTCTCAATAAAAACAACTACATGTCAACATACTTTTTTCTCTTCCCACGTTTTCACTAATATACTCATTAAGTCTTCTCAAACAATGTTAACTATTCATTCTTCTTCAAGTTAAGGGTTTTCATAATCTACAATATAAAGGACATCATTCTACCATAAAAGATGACTTCCTGAGAAGTCAAACGGTCAAGATATTGCCTGGCAGATTTTGTCCCAATAGACCCTTAGACCTTTAAGGGTTAAATACAACATGCTACTACCGGGTTGGACCCTTTTGGCCTTCAAAACATAGTTTTCATGGCATGGATTCAACAAGGCACAGGAAACATTCCTTAAAGATTTTGGTTCATATTGATATATTAGCATGAGTCAGTTGCTGCAGATTTGTCGGCTGAACATCCATATCTCCCGTTCCACCACATCCCAAATGTGCTCTATTTGATTGGGATCTGGTGATAGCACGTTATACTTTCGGAACTAGCAATTAGAAGATGGGTACACGATGGGTACACTGCGGCCATAAAGGGATGGACATGGTCAGCAACAATACTCAATTGCCAGGAATGTGGCATTTAAACAATGCTCAATTGATACAAGGCAGGATGGATCTATGCTTTCATGTTGTTTCCATCAAATTCAGACCTTACCATCTGAACATCTCAGCAGAAATCGAGATTCATCAGACCATGCAACGTTTTTCAAAATCATATATTGTCCAACTTAGATTGGCCCATGCAAATCGTAGCCTCAGCTTCCTGTTCCTTCTGCTGCAGTAGCCCTACGCGTTAATGTTCAATGTGTGGTGCTTTCAGAGATGCTTTTCTTCCCACGTGGTTGTACCAAGGTGGCTGGTTCATCAACACAGATAGGGTGTTTTGCCAATAGAATAATTCTGGCATCGCAAAAAACATCTATTGTGATTTTTTTCCACATAAGTAAAACTGCAGCAGCTATACTATCACGGTTGCAGTGTGGAGTGGAACCAAATGCAGACATTTTGTAAAGAAAAGGTGATTTTAATCCAACAACACAAAGAGATAAACTAACACGAACTGTTAACGGAAAATGAAAGGTCCTAAATGACTTTAGCAAAACATATAAACGACTTACAAATAACGTGTAGCGTATTCACTGTGAATAGGATTAAACAAAGGACAAACCGTGAACATCGTGACATACACAAACAATAAACCACACTGAGTGTGGTGAAAACCCAGCCTAAGTAGGCTCCCCAATCAGAGGCAACTGAACACAGCTGCTCTGACTGGGGAGCCCACTGCGGCATAGAGAAGGCCAGAGGCCTCTGTAAGTGTCCTGTCCTGACTGGGGTGAGCCCAAGGCACAGAGAAGGCTTGGGGCCCCAGCCAGGACATGACATATACATAAAGGCTAAACAAGAGATGCTTGAGCACCTACCTCAAGTTAATTCCAGATGTGACCACAAGGTGGAACTCGAGTTATGACATGCTTGAGGGCTACATAGAGCATCAAACTACTGTTTACTCAGCACTTACAGAGAAAAGAAAAAAAAGCACGCCAAGGACATCATCACCCTTACTATTCACGATGTAACTGTGATAGAACATGTTATCCATGTACTCAAGTCTCTAATAGAGTATGAATTATGTTAAATCGGACATAGCGCAGCCCTAGATCCCAGGTTCAAGTCGCTGCCCACCTGGACATCTCTAGGAGTCAGCTGTTCAACAGATTGGCTGGTAAAATTTGCTCAATTAATGTTGATTTCAATACATTTAAATGAAATAATTAAAATTAAATAATTAAAATTAAATAATTAAAATTAAATAATTATATAATTCAATAATAATAGATTACATTAAATACATGTAGTTCTTTTTTTCATTTTTAAACATTTAAACTTTTGATCAAACTATATTGCAAACCTTCACAATAACTTTACCGTTTGTTGACGTCATGTGTACATACAGCTAAACATTGCATTAGATCAAAGCAGAAGGGAGAAGAAGGGACCAGCCCTACAGAATGCAGAGGATGCATCAACCAGGGGGGGGGCACCCCTTGCAAAAAATTGCAAAGGCTGAGATTTTCTCAGCCCAACCAATACAGAATCAGCATGTAAATAAGGGGTTGATGTCTTGGCAAAGGGAGTTGCAGTTCTACAACAAGACACAGGTAGTTCCTCTGGATTCAAATACACGTGTTGGGGAAATGCCCAGTGGTACACACACGTTTCCAGGATAGCCAAACTGTCCCTTGTACAAGCAACAAGTGTGGCACCTGAGAGTGTTTTAAACAGCTAAAGACATTGTGACAGCTCAAAGGTGAACCCTCTCTCATGAGGATGTGGAAATTCTCATGTTCATGAGAAAGAATTTGAAAGAGTAGGGTGTAGTGCATTCCCAAATGTATGCCAAGGTGTTAAGTAACCGTTATATTAAACAGACAACTAGTGCTGGACATAGCTGCCACCAATTAAAAACATAGGTTAAATTGTTTTATAAAATTTTATTTTGGGGAGTTGTTTGAGTGTTCATTAAAATGTTCTATATTTTAGTTATTTTTACTATGTATTTAGTTGTTTTATTTACAAAACAGGGCCAATAGTCAACTGCGGTGTGGTCAGCACTGAAACACTTGGTAATCAAAAATGTTGTCGAACCGTGACCTAAAAGTCACATTGAATCAAGGATTTGGAGAATCGTTACAACCATAATAAATATGCAAATGCAAAAAATCTGAAAGGTGTCAACAACAAAAACATGGATGTCTAGATTTCTCCTGTGTTCTTGGCTGCTGCCTCCAGTGCAAATTTAGCAATGCAGCTTGGATTGAATCCAACCAGAAAAAAAAAAAAGAAATTCAGCCTCCACTGTCACTGTCCAATAAATCTAAATGCCAGAAAATGTATTTCTAAAAAGTAATAATTTTCTCAATAAGTTTCTAAACCAATCTGGCATCACATTAATGTGTGTTTTAAATGAGAAAAAGAAAAATTGATGTACTGACGGTAGGTCCTCCAGGCGTGAGGCCTCATGTCGGGGGTCCAGCAGGTCATAGCCCACCTCATTGTAGATCTCCAGGTAAGAAATGTGGGTGGTGTACACCATACTGCTGTCCTGTATGCAACACAATGATCCATTAAGGTGGTTTTGGTAACACATACTTAAATATCACACTGGATGGCCATAGATAACACACATCAAGATGAGGTTATACATTTAAGAAATTTAGCAACAAAGGTTTTTCCCTGAGAAACATAAGTGTATGGATTCTAGGCATGTCTTAATATCAGAATTCAGTACTTCGAAAAGATTCCAGAGAAATTACAAAATTCTTGATTCTCAATATAAAAAAGGAGCATTCAAAACTTGTTATGATAGAATGAATAAATACATTCAACTTTGGCCTTAAATAAGACTTCTCTTAGAGCTTAAGCTAGGTTTCTAAATTGCAGAAGCAAAGCAGAGTTGGAAGGGAGCAAGACAAATTGCAATTAATGTGTTTAGCCAAGCTTGAGGACAATAATAAAAATGTTTGCCCCCTAAAATAGACAATTGGCATATGCTTCCATGTATCGATTTGCCGTGAGAATGAGCATTTGTGGAAGACAACCAGTCGATATTAGAGACAAACTAGAGTGAAACGTTAACTACTATTTTGTTTTATATACATTGGGGAGAACAAGTATTTGATACACTGCCGATTTTGCAGGTTTTCCTACTCACAAAGCATGTAGAGGTCTGTAATTTTTATCACATCAACTGAGAGACGGAATAAAAAAAAAACAATCCAGAAAATCACAATGATTTTTGAGTAATTTATTTGCATTTTATTGCATGACATACGTATTTGATCACCTACCAACCAGTAAGAATTCTGGCTCTCACAGACCTGTTAGGTTTTCTTTAAGAAGCCCTCCTGTTCTCCACTCATTACCTGTATTAACTGCACCTGTTTGAACTTGTTACCTGTAGAAAAGACACCTGTCCACACACTCAATCAAACCAACTCCAACCTCTCCGCAATGGCCAAGACCAGAGAGCTGTGTAAGGACATCAGGGATAAAATTGTAGACCTGCACAAGGCTGGGATGGGCCACAGGACAATAGGCAAGCAGCTTGGTGAGAAGGCAACAACTGTTGGCGCAATTATTAGAAAATAGAAGAAGTTCAAGATGACGGTCAATCACCCTCGGTCTGGGGCTCCATGCAAGATCTCACCTTATGGGGCATCAATGATCATGAGGAAGGTGAGGGATCAGCCCAGAACTACACAGCAGGACCTGGTCAAGGACCTGAAGAGAGCTGGGACTACAGTCTCAAAGAAAACCATTAGTAACACACTACGCGGTTATGGATTAAAATCCTGCAACGCACACAAGGTCCCCCTGCTCAAGCCTGCGCATGTCCAGGCCCATCTGAAGTTTGCCAATGACCATCTGGATGATCCAGAGGAGGAATGGGAGAAGGTCATGTGGTCTGATGAGACAAAAATAGCTGTTGGTCTAAACTCCACTCGCCGTGTTTAGAGGAAGAAGAAGGATGAGTACAACCACAAGAACACCATCTTAACCGTGAAGCATGGAGGTGGAAACATCATTCTTTGGGGATGCATTTCTGCAAAGGGGACAGGTCGACTGCACTACATTGAGGGGAGGAGGGATGGGATCATTTATCGCGAGATCTGGGCCAACAACCTCCTTCCCTAAGTAAGAGCATTGAAGATGGGTCGTGGCTGAGTCTTCCAGCATGACAACGACCCAAACACACAGCCAGGGCAACTAAGGAGTGGCACCGTAAGAAGCATCTCAAGGTCCTGGAGTGGCCCAGCCAGTCTCCAGACCTGAACCCAATAGGAAAATCTTTGGAGGGAGCTGAAAGTCTGTATTGCCCAGACAAAGCCCCAAAACCCGAAGAATCTGGAGAAGGTCTGTATGGAGGAGTGGGACAAAATCCCTGTTGCAGTGTGTGCAAACCTGGTCCAGAATGACAGGAAACGTATGATCCCTGTAATTGCAAACAAAGGTTTCTGTACCAAAGTTCTGCTTTTCTGATGTATCAAATACGTATGTTATGCAATAAAATGCAAATAAATTACTTAAAAAACATACAATGTGATTTATTGAATTTTTGTTTTAGAATCCGTGAAGGGTACCTTAGATAAAAATTACAGACCTCTACATGCTTTGTAAGTAAAAAAAAACCAGCAAAATCGGCAGTGTATCACATACTTGTTCTCCCCACTGTATATACCTACTATCTACCCACTGCACTCCTTCTGCTATTCATCAACTAGCGTGAGTAGTATGATAGTGGCTTCTTCCATCCTTCTTGCAAAGGTTTGATAAATTTATGTTGTCTGCATTTATTCTCTGATACAATTAAGACTACAGTGAAATGGGTGAAAACTGGAGATCCGTTCCTATGACTTTTTAGCACTATGTTACAAGGCCTATGGTCTATTCCAGGGAAGATTCAAGAGGCGACCACACAATGTTAATGAATGTAGCATAAAACCTGACCATCTTTTAAAAATCAGATATGTAGAAACAAAAAAAGCACCACTTTTCCTTTCTTGACTAAAACAGAGAAGAGCATTTGGCAGTGTGGTAAAACGCATATGGGAAAAAAAAAAACATTCACTGGACAAAAATATATTTGTTCAATGTTGCATCTCAGAATCTCGACAGATGTGTATTAAGTGTCCACACGAGACAAAAATGCAATGCACTTTGTAAGTGTTTAATCACAGCACAGCTGTTTTTGTGTTGCTTAAATGTTTTTAAATTGTGTTGCAGTAAGTCACACAACTGACCTGACTAAAGTGCTGGTACAGGTAGGACAGCATGCGTGGGATGATTCCCCGGTCACTGTAGTGCTCAGCTCCTCCTGTGATAGTGAACGTCTTTCCACTGCCCGTCTGGCCATAGGCAAAGATGGTACCATTGTAACCTGACAACACACTATTGGGACAGACCAAGAACAAGATGTTAACAATAACAATAAAGTTAAAGTTAGGAAATTGCCTACAGAAAATAACAGTGGTTTCTTTAAATCCCCATGCAGCCTTTAAAATTAGCACATTTTCCAATGTAATAAGAATAATGCTTACTATTTTCACCATACACTGTTCAGATAAACTAAAAACCATGCCAAGCTGATTAAAGTGGGGGAGCCACACACCCCCAATTTAGCGCTCACACACCCTCAAAACCACCATGCTTCACAGTGGGGATGGTATTATTTTCACTATAGGCCTTGCTGACCCCTCTCCAAACATAGTGTTTATGGTTGTGACCATGATGCTCTATTTTGGTCTCGTCACTCCAAATTACAGTGTGCCAGAAGCTGTGAGGCGTGTCAAGGTGTTGTCAGGCGTATTATAACTGGGCTTTTTTGTGGCATTGGCGCAGTAAAGGCTTCTTCGAAACAACCACACAAGTCTTTTTCCAGAGCAGCCTGTAAATCTCCTGAAGTTACCTGTGGGTTTTTCTTTGTATCCCAAACAATTCTTCTGGGAGTTGTTGCTGAAATCGTTCTTGGTCTACCTGACCTTGGCTTGGTATCAAGAGATCCCTGAATTTACCAGTTCTTAAAAAGTGTTTGAACAGTACCGTCACTGGCATTTTCAAGGTTTTGGATATCTTTTTATATCCTTTTCCATCTTTATTAAGCAGGGTTAGGGTTTCATTACCTTGTTACGCAGGTCTATTGATTCTTTTCTGCTCCCCATGGCTCAGTATCAAGCCTGATCAGTGCATCCACGTGAGAGCTAACAAACTCATTGACTATTTATACACAGCCACTAATTTAAATTTAAAAAGCTGCACATGTGGGAAATTAACTTTTAATTGCCATTTTACCTGTGTGTGTCACCTTGTGTGTCTGTAATTTCTGCCAGGGTGTGCAAACTTTCAAGTACAACTATATTATACATGTGGCATTTTATGCTTGTAATGACTTAAAGTGCAAATAGAGTAGAGAGTACTAGAAATACAGTCATATGTTATCTGTGTTCCGGTGGTTTTGACTGCTAGACTACCATAGGACAAAACTTAATTTTACTACAATGTACAGCCGTGGCCCAAGGTTTTGATAATGACACAAATATATATTTTCTGTGTGCTGCCTCAGTGTTCATGATGGCAATTTGCATATACTCCAGAATGTCATGAAGAGTGATCAGAAGAAGTCCCTCTTTGCCATTAAAAAGGAACTTAACCTCCAAAAAACATTTCCACTGCATTTTATCCCTGCCACAAAAGGACCAGCTGACATCATGCAGGGATCCTCTCATTAACACAGATGAGTGTTGACGAGGAAAAGGCTAGAGATCACTCTGTCATGCTGATTAAGTTAGAATAAAGATAAGATCAGAAATCTGGTCTTACTCACAATAGGGCTACTTACAGAACAAATAGTTGCCTCGGCAGGAAACGTTTGCTTCTGGTTTTCAGGGACACTGATTAATCTTTAATCTATCTTCCTTTTCCACTGACGATCAGATGAAGACACTATACTCAAGCATATATTTTCTGCCAGATTCATTAGGTAATAGTGCGGCCAAATTGAGAAGAGGAAAAGGGGGAACATGGGGTGAAAAAGAATGATAGAGTCAGAGCAAGGAAACAGAATGAACTTAATTCAATAATATCAAATAATAAAGATAGGCTGTGGTAGTCATGCTGGTTGACTGTGCCTTGAATTCAATATAAATCCGTGTCACCAGCAAACCACCCCACAACATTAC
The DNA here is from genome assembly GCA_016801125.1 of Novumbra hubbsi. Classification (NCBI taxonomy): domain Eukaryota; kingdom Metazoa; phylum Chordata; class Actinopteri; order Esociformes; family Umbridae; genus Novumbra; species Novumbra hubbsi. Next base: position 21,956 of record JACXGK010003973.1, on the reverse strand, counting down.
ACCTTCTCTATGTGTCATGGTAGGAACAACATGCAAAAGATCATTGGTTCACCCACTCAGCTTCTCATAAATACACAATGGTTGGAAGGAAAACCTCAGACCTAAAGGACAGATTTCCACCATTTCTCATGTTGCTTGGCCCAAGCAAGTCATTTGTTATTGTTGGGGTCTTAGTGGTGGTTTCTTTGCAGCATTTACCATAAAAACCTTATTCAAACAGTCTCCTATAGGCAAATTACCAATTACCAATTTCTAGGTAATTAAGTTATCCTCAGCATCCAGAGTAACTCAGTCTTCCTTGCCTGTGGCAGTCATTAGCATATGCATATTAGTTACTTTACTGTGTTATCAATAGTCAAAACAGTAACTATACACAAAGAAAGAAATATATAATTTGTTTGTATTAAATGTCTAATGAATTTGAAGTATACAAGAATGTGGTTGAAATAAAGGTCTTTATGAATACAAAAAATTATTATTCAAAGAATGATTTACAGAAGCCTACATGATAAAATATATAGTTTTAGAGAATTCACATACAGACAAAATCTTTTTTTATATTTATTTTCTTTCCTGACAGACAACAGTAATGTGTCAAATGTTTGCTGAATTGTTGAGGATATTGTTTGTACTATGTTTCAACAACTATGGATTTGTTAAATAGTCAAGGATATTGTTTATATTGAAACAACTGTAGGCATAAGTTGAAAAATGTATAAAAGCATGTAAAAACTAAAGTGGTTGAGAGACTTTTGACACATGGAAATAGTAATACATTTAAATGTATGAAATTTAGAACTCTAAGACACAAATTGGGAAATTCATCAGTATCGTTGTGAAGGAATAGCTAGCCGTAGATGCTCAACTATACACAAACTCAATGTGCTCAAGTAGATCACCAGTTTGTTGGTGAAAAACATGATGTTGACACAGCCATGCATTCAAGATATCTCAATTAAAAACATAACTTCATGAATACAAATTAGAATTAATGATGAATTTGTATTATATTAACTTGCTACAATAAATCTCTTTACATTCTCATGGATAATAGCAATGCTCCCATGCCATGAGAGTTTTGCTTTACAAACTTAGACATAAAGTGATCCAATTCAGTACTTCTGAGATGTTCGGTTGTATATGACTTCCTGACATTGTAGCCTCCGCCATCCTTCACTTTTTTCATCATTCCCGTTACTGACATTACCAATTTCTATTGACTAGTTGTTGTAGCCCTACTTCTCACTCCACTAAAAGCTACAGCTGCAGGATGGCCGTGACACTCTTGCAGTTTCCTCACCGCTGCAAGTGTTCCCTATTACACATTCTTTATCCAAGCCTGTCTGTAGGTTGGATTCATGATCCTCATGGCCTTATGTGGAGGACTTAAATAGACTGTAAGACATGTAAAGTGACCTTTAAAATATACTTAATAAGATACATGCCCAGATTACTTAATGTTGATGTTACAAATAATGAAAAATAATCAGGATAGCCTTTGTTGCCCTTGAGCAGCCTTGTCTGCTCAACACCTTGTCACCGGTTTGTAGTTTGTCACTCCTGGGACCACTTTCAGAGAAGTTATTTACTTTTTGACACCCTATTTACTTTCTTTTGACACAACCTATGCTCTGGAAATGGCTACCTAAAGCCAGAATAGCAAATACAACACTCAATTCCTTTGTAATGAATTGTTGTAAAATGTCATTAAAAAAAAATGGTTAATCACATTATAACATACAACTTGTGCAAATGTTCTGAAACATGCCACGTGCAAGCATTTTCCTATTGACCAAACAGGGATGAATTTGAACCAGAGAACCCAGCAAGCTCAATCCACTCAATTTCCAAAATGTATATATGAAACCATGTGGCTGCAATCCAGAATTAAACTTGAAATAGGTGTGGCTCCAATTTTCTAAGACTATAAAACCCAAATGTAATATTCCAGCGCAACGCATTCTGCAATACCGGTCAACACCTATGCCATGAATGAACACTCAAAGGTACGCACTGCTAGCCCTCATGATGGCATTATCAACGTCTCAGATGTTTGGAAATTCCCCGAAAAATCAAAGCAAGCAAAAAAAAAACGTTCTACCTGTCTGCCACTGGTTGGGCAATGGCTGCAAAGATGTGCTCCTGCTTGACGGTTTGATCGAATACCTGTTGGAACCTGAAGAAAAAAAAGGGACAATTAAGAATGTTCTCATACACAGTTTTCATATTCTGTGTTAAATAGCTGTGTGTTTGCGCAAGATTGTTATTTATTTTACGCGGTCTGTCTCTCCCAAATCCCAAAATGTGTCATGGTTCCCAAAATCAGCTAACTGTGACGGGTGTCTTGCTGAAGTTCTGAAACAAAATCTTGCGGGACCTGAGCTAAAACGTTTTCACAAACCAGCATCACCTCTTCACAATGGTAACCAAACTTAAGTACTTAGAGGCCTTAAAAATAAGACAATGTAAGATTTTGTATGGCCTTTTATTTAGATTTTCACTTTTTAAGGACCTGCAGAAACCTTGACGGGATGCACACAAGATGCTGCATTCATCTTAAAAGTAATCCTACTACCGTTGAGGGAAAATTTTAACAGTTCAGTTCTTATATCGCTCAGATGCAGCAAATTAAAGTAAATTATTTTTCTGTTTAAATGTGATTAATGTGCTTCTCTGTACTATAGCAGAAAGTAGATTTCCCTGTCATTTTAAAATTATTTAAAAAAGGTACATGTTTTTAATATCTACTCATTAAAAAGCTAAAACAATTCATGGTATTGTCATTATAAAACGTTCATATTTTGGTTCATGAAAAAAACTGGATATATTGGCCTATTTCAAAAAACGTAAGTGTTCCTCCTTGAAGCTGGGCTTGAACCAGGGACCGTCTGAACACATTTACTGCAAGTATATTTTAATAGCCCATTTTATGCATAGGGGCAATTCAAAGTGCTTAAAAAAGTAAAAAAAACTAACATCAGGCATAATAAAAATACATTTAGCAAAAGACAAAGCATATAAAAAAACATTACATTAAAAATGGTCAAAAGATTATTAAAAGATTTATAAAAAGAGGGACAAAAGGGATTCAGCCTAGCTTTAAGTGGTCAACTATGGAGCACGTCTAACAATTTCTGGAAGTTTGTTTCGCAGCCTAATGACTAAACGCTGCCTCACAAATCTTTGTCTTTACTCTGGGAATGGTTAGCAGACAAGAAACCTGGGGGTTCTAGAGGGTTTATAAATATATATTAAGGCTGGGGGGAGTTAACACGTTTAACTTTGCGATTAATTTGAAACATTTAACGCATGAAAAAAAAATTTGCAGCACCTTTTTAGCGTGAATTACAAACACTATAGCCTTGGTTTTCATCACTTACTGTTAAGACAGCTATTGTGAGTTAGTGATTGGATGTTCAGTTCTACTGACTAAGATCTTTGAATCTCATTCAGCAAAATGATATAATTTACAGTAGGCTGGCCACAGAAAAGAGAAATAGTTGACTGGGTCTGCGGTAAAGTGGTCCGAGGCTCAATAGCAGTCTGTGGCCCTCTGGCAGTTGGGGACCCTAAGCAATATCTTATATTGCTTATGCCTAGGGCCAGCCCGGAGTATATGCTTAACTCAATAAAGGGGATTTCACGTTCAATCTTAAGATTTCTGACGTCAGCATGTTTAGAGAAAAGTTAAACAAAAAGTTAACTGATGGTTCATATAGCCAGAACTGTGTGTAGTTTGTAAATTCCAAATGTGCTTTCATCAAATTTGATTAAAAGACATTACCCATTCCTATTTATAGCCCTTGCCGCCTCCTGCACTCAATCACTTACCAGGTGACGTCAATTAAGTCTGTGAGGGTTTCTCAGATTTTATGACAGAGAATGGGAGTACCGATCCCTGGAGGTTTCTAAACCCAAGAGAGTGCCCCTTCACACAGGTGCACCACTCTTTCTCTTTGACTATTTCTTTGTTGATCACGCACTTCTAATGTGACCTCCTCCGACTAACTACCTATTGTAATCTCTGACCATGGGCCCTTTGCCCTGAACATTGTTCTGTCAGTCCAGACTTGTTCTTCTCCCTGTTGGAGATTCAACCCTCCTCTCCTCTCTGACAAAGATCTCATCATCTCCACTTTGATTGACAATTTCATCTTTTTTCAGCCAGATACGTTTCACAGCACACTCTCTCCTTTGGGAGAGGCTGAAAGCCTATCTAAGTGGTGTAATTATCTCTTACTCTTCCCACGTGAACAAAACCTGTAGGGCTCAACTTTAGGATCTCTGCTGCCATTCTTGACGTTGACCATCAATATGCCTTGGCCCCTTTCCCTGAGCTATACAAGCAGCACCCGAACCTGCAATCTGAATTCAACTTTGCTTCCACTAAGGATGTGGAGCGGTTGCTTTTACCCTCACAAGCAATCTATTTTGAACACGAGGAGAGGACCACTTGCTTGCTGGCACACCAACTGAAACTGCGATCTGCAGCACGGCTTGTTTCACAAATTACACACACGTCCCAAACCTTGATCTCAAATCCCAAAGGAATCAATGACACCTTCATTTTCTTCTCTTAATAAGTGCATTCTTATTATTCTTTATATACATCTGAGCTCTCCTCTGACAGTACCAAAACGAAATAATTTCTTGACATGTTGGACACCCTTATGGTTCACACTGACTCCGCCACGCACATTGATTCCCCTCTCAGTCTTGAGGAAGTGGTTCTGTCTATCAAGTAACTGCATAGCAACAAGGCCCCAGAGCCTGACAGATTTCCCTCTGAGGTTATTAAGAAGTTCCATGTCAAGTTAGCAACCTGACTATAATCGGTATACAATGATTTATTCCACGCAGGTATCTGAGTGTCCTGAGCTAGTAGTCTCCCTGGATGCGGAGGCTCCACTCAGGCCAGTGTATGCACCAACGACACCCACTCTGATTATTTTGCTCTGGGATGTGGTACTAGGCAGGGGTGTCGTCTGTCCCCCCTGCATTTTGCCATTGCAATTGATCTCCCTTGATTCAGGGTATATCATGCGAGGGGGTTGATCACAGGCAGTCGTTATTTGCAGATGACTTGGTGCTCTTTGTCAGTAACCCTGTGGTTTGTCTGCCCTCTGTCCTATCTATTCTGGACAACCTTGTCTCATTCTCGGGTTTCAAGTTAAATCTCCTGAAAAGCGAATGCTTTCCAGCAAACCCGGCTGCACTTCATTTTCAGAGGTGGGGTAGCTTACCCCTTACCCTTATCTTCCTCATTCTATAATTTTCCTGCTAAAGGCCTTTTTTAAGATGATCGACCAGGCCATCACCTCATTCATATGAGCGGGTAAGGTACATAGTCAGTCGATCCCTGCTCCAGAGATACACACTTAGTGGAGGACTGGCGTTACCCAACTTTCTCTATTAGTACTGGGCGCCCAATTTTCATGAACTACTATTCTGGTTGCATGCTTCATATTCCCCATGGTACCATCTTGAGTCCCACTCTCGTACCGATACCTCTCTCCCTGCCCTGCTTTGCTCTCCTCTCCCAACATCTCCTGCTCGCTACACTGGCAATCCTAGGGGTACTCTCCACCCTTAACATTTGGTTCCAGTTTTGGCGCCGATTTACCTCTGCATCCACCCTGGGCCCTTTGATAGGAATCATGCATTTCCCCCATCCATAATAGATACCGCCTTCTCCCTCTGGTCAAAAATAGGTATTGGGAACTTCCAGGCCATGTATGGTGACAGAAGATGTTTAAGTTACTCGGAACTTGATTCTAGGTGTTCTTTGCCTCCATCGCACTTCCGCTACCTTCAGGTATGGCCCTTCGTCTCCTTCCAAATCCCTAACTTCCCTGCCCCACCCCCAAGTAGACCTTGGGATGCAGTGCTGTCTCTGCTACCACATCAATCTCTCAGATCTACTCATGCATCATGTCTCTGGACTTCCATTAACAAGACTAAATCAGCCTGGGAACAAGAGATAGGAGTTGGGTTCACACAGGAGTGGTGGGACAAGGCCATGGATAGGATGTGCTCGCCTGGGCCTTATTCAATTCAATGTTGTACACAGAGTTTTATAACGCTAGACTGGTATATGCTGATGTAAAGGATGAGTGTGATAGATGTCATGTTTCCCCCAGTGATCTCACTCATGTTTGCCCAATGCCCCACTCTACAATTTTATTGGAATTCTATCATTAAAGTCTTGTCTGAGGTGCTTGGTGTTTTACTTCACCCGAGTCCCCAGCTGGCTGTTTATGGCATCCCTTCTGACTTGCCTTTCCTGAACCGTAAGCAGGTGGCATTTACTACCTTAATGGCTCACGTAGAATTAATTTAAATTGGAAATCGGCTCACCCCCTGTTTTTCCTGCAGCTTTTTCTGCAAAATTGCATTCTCTCTCAGGGGCTCTACTGCCAAATTCGCAAAGCAATGGTAACCCTTCATCCCTTATTTCAAATGATTAGCAGCTACCTTCCGATCAGTAAAATAGTTTACTTGTTTAGTCAATTGTTTAGTCAATTGCTTCTTTAATCTCTCGTAGTTTCTTAGTCTTACTCTTTAATTTTCTTTAGTCTGTGCCATTTTTTCATATTAAGACTGTGAGGGGGGGGTCTGGAGAAGAACATTTGAAATTTGAACAGCACCCTCTTCTGTGCATTGGTCATGTTGCTATTGGGTATTGTGTGTTCAATAAACAACTACAGGAAATTGTTTAAATCAATAGAATTTTTTTAAATCATGAGGCCTTAGGAATATATAGGCCTCAATGTTATTTTATTCCAAAAATAACACCTTAGAAAAAACCCTTGAATGGCAAAAACCTCTCATATGGATCCCATTGTTTGACTGGGTTAATGCTGTTACCAATGTGAAATATAAAAAAAATATATATATTAGTTAGATTCTTCAGAACCAATCATCAGATTGGTGAACTAACACTGATCAGCCATAACATTATGACCACTGACAGGTGAAGTGAATAACACTGATAATCTCTTCATCATGGCACCTGCCAGTGGGTGGGATATATTAGGCAGCAAGTGACCATTTGTCCTCAAAGTTGATGTATTAGAAGCAGGAAAACTGGGCAAGCATAAAGGTCTGAGCAACTTTGAGAAGGGGCAAAGTGTCATGGCTAGATGACTGGGTAAGATAATCTCCAAAACTGCAGCCCTGGTGGGGTGTTCCTGGTCTGCAGTGGTCAGTACCTATCAAAAGTGGCCTGTGTAGTCTGATCCAACAGCCTTGCTACTATAGCTGAAATTGCAGAAAAAGTTAACACTGGTTCTGATAGAAAGGTGTCAGAACACACAGTGCATCGCAGTTTGTTGAATGTGGCTGCATAGACGCAGACCAGTCAGGGTGCCCATGCTGACCCCTGACAATGGTCAAAGATACACTGGCCGGAAATATTTGTATACCTTGTTGAAAAACCCAGCACCTCAATTTGCCTTTTAAAATTATGAACTTATATTGGCAAACATGCCATTAAAAACACCTGAATGATGGTTGCTGACAATGGGCCTCTGTACGCCTACGTACAGTGGGGCAAAAAAGTATTTAGTCAGCCACCAATTGTGCAAGTTCTCCCTCTGAAAAAGATGAGAGGCCTGTAATTTTCATCACAGGTACACTTCAACTATGACAGACAAAATGAGAAAAGAAATCCAGAAAATCACATTGTAGGATTTCTTATGAATTTAATTGCAAATTATGGTGAAAAATAAGTATTTGGTCAATAACAAAAGTTTCTCAATACTTTGTTGTATACCCTTTGTTGGCAATGACAGGGGTCAAACGTTTCTGTAAGTCTTCACAAGGTTGTTATAAACTGTTGCTGTTATTTTGGCCCATTCCTCCATGCAGATCTCCTCTAGAGCAGTGATATTTTGGGGCTGTTGTTGGGCAACACAGACTTTCAACTCTCTCCAAAGATTTTCTATGGGGTTGAGATCTGGAGACTGGCTAGGCCACTACAGGACCTTGAAATGATTCTTACAAAGCCACTCCTTCGTTGCCCGGGCGGTGAGTTTGGGATCATTGTCATGCTAAAAGACCCAGCCACGTTTCATCTTCAATGCTCTAGCTGTTGGAAGGAGGTTTTCACTCAAAATCTCACGATATATTGCCCCATCCATTCTGTCCTTTACACGGATCAGTCGTCCTGGTCCCTTTGCTGAAAAACAGCCCCAAAGCATGATGTTTCCACCCCCATGCATCACAGTAGGTATGGTGTTCTTTGGATGCAACTCAGCATTCTTTGTCCTCCAAACACGACGAGTTGAGTTTTTACCAAAAAGTTCTACTTTGGTTTCATCTGATCATATGACATTTTCCCAATGTTCTTCTGTATCATCCAAATGCTCTCTAGCAAACTTCAGACGGGCCTGAACATGTACTAGCTTCAGCAGGGGGACACGTCTGGCACTGCAGGATTTGAGTCCCTGGCGGCGTAGTGTTGTACTGATGGAAGGCTTTGTTACTTTGGTCCCAGCTCTCTGCAGGTCATTCACTAGGTCTCTCCGTGTGGTTCTGGGATTCTCACGGGGTGAGATCTTGCGTGGAGCCCCAGATCGAGGGAGATTATCAGTGGTCTTATCAGTGGTCTTCCATTTCCTAATAATTGCTCCCACAGTTGATTTCTTCACACCAAGCTGCTTACCTATTGCAGATTCAGTCTTCCCAGCCTGGTGCAGGTCTACAATTTTGTTTCTGGTGTCCTTTGACAGCTCTTTGGTCTTGGCCATAGTGGAGTTTGGAGTGTGACTGTTTGAGGTTGTGGACAGGTGTCTTTTATACTGAT
>JACXGK010003973.1:0-13050 GCA_016801125.1 Novumbra hubbsi | reverse complement strand
ACCATTAATACAGGTAACGAGTGGAGGACAGAGGAGCCTCTTAAAGGAGAAGTTACAGGTCTGTGAGAGCCAGAAACCTTGCTTGTTTGTAGGTGACCAAATACTTATTTTCCACCATAATTTGCAAATAAATTCATAAAAAATCCCACAATGTGATTTTCTGGATTTGTTTTCCTCATTTTGTCTGTCATAGTTGAAGTGTACCTGTGATGAACATTATAGGCCTCTCATCTTTTTCAGTGGGAGAACTTGCACAATTGGTGGCTGACTGAATACTTTTTTGCCCCACTGTAGATATTCCATTACAATTGCAGCTACAACAGGAATTTACAACATTAACAATTCATACCCTGTAATCTGATAAATTAGATGTTATATCACTTGACTGAAAATAAGATGTTTCCCCCAAAAAAACAAAGACATTTCAAAGTGACCCAAAACTTTTGAACAGTAGTGTACAGTTGTGCTCAAAAGTTTTCATACCCTTTGAAGTGGTAAAATATGTACCACTATTAAAAGAAACATCAGTGAGCAGGCAAAACACATTTCTTTTATTATGGGATTCATATTCACCTCTAGGTCATAACAGAATGGCACAATAATAAAACAAAACATGGCGAAGAAGCAAAAAAGTCTCCATACCCTTCATTCTTAATACTGTGTATTGCACCCTTTAGCATCAATGACAGCATGCATTCTTTTGTATTAGTTCTTGCAGGTGGCATAGCTGCCTATTCGTCTTGGCAAAATGCCTCCAGGTCAAGCAAAGTCTTGGGTTGTCTTGCATGAACCGCAAGTTTGAGATCTCCCAAGAGTAGCTGGATGATATTACGGTCAGGAGACTATGAACCGACGTTGAACCGCTAAAATCAAAAGATTGAATACATTATTCTCCCACAGATGTTGCAGTTCCTACTTAAAGATCAAATTTGAGTGGTCATTGTACCATGCTCACTTGCTCAATATCCTGGGGATAAGGTTAATCAGAAAACTGCTTGTTACATTTAGGTTTCTTTTTATTTTAAGGCAATCAGCTATGCCATTAATTAATATCTAAGTGCTTCTATGTTGCTGTGTAAAAGACACAAAACTAATTATTCTGGCTTTTTTGTGTACTACTACTAAATGTTAATGATAATTAATATTTGTATTTATGTTTACTGTTCTATAATTAATATTTCTTATTATTACTGTTCTACTAGCAGCAGGATGGTAGCACTAGCGTAGATAAATGTTAGTGTAATATAAGTAATTAATTATACAGACAGTGAATTGTAGTCAAATGCAATTGTTGTTTTTAAGCCAAGAGTTAAAGGCAAATATAGATACTGTTTAAATAAAAAATACATTTACAGATTATACACAATCTTTTATATCAAAAAGGCCTATAAAAAATAAAATTTCCCAAACCGTGTTCAGTCTGGTCAGCTTCAAAGCCAACCCCACTCCAAATAATGATTTCAGGAAGACAAAAATGCTCTACAGAGAGCAGTCTGCTATTAAATGGCTTTTGTGGTTAAAGGGCTTTCAATGACTATAGCTGACCGCGAAACTGTGAGGGTTTGGAAGTGCGGCATGGAGTACTCAGTCCAAGGGAAATTAGGACAGCAGCTTTCACTGCCAGTGAACCAGAAATTGTATCCATGCATATATTGGGTTGGGCTATGCGAAAAAAGCCCTCTTTCACAGTTCAATAGATGTAAAAACCTGGCAGAATTAATGAGCAAACTATTGTTTAGACCCGTCATTGGCAATCATACACCAGAGTCATATTTTTATTTATCTTTTAAAAAAAGGAGTCTGCATTTTTTTTTATCATTATCTGAGCCACTACACATTCACTGTGATAAAACTGTTTGGTTTTAATAACCAATTTTGTTGCACAATGTGATGCGATGTGATAGCAGCAATCATTGGCTTTCATTTGTCCGTCACAGCATTGCGAGACTTAAAACAATCAGGGCCAAATGACAATACAAATGCCAGAACCCACATGAAGTCTGTTTGCAAGTTGCTCACCTGAACTTGTAGCTCTCCTTCTTATTGTTGACGAAGCCGTCAGCCAGGTCCCTAGGTACAAGGAACTCAAGAAGGGACCCTGTCGCTTGCTCATGGTCCACAGAGTAAACCTTAGGGACAAAAATATTTTGTAATTTAGCATACAGTCCTATCCCATAAGCAATTAGGATAAGTGCCTAAGCACGTAACAATTAATTGTTTTCCTCGTGGTTTAAAACCAGCAACCTGATTTACTGACCCAACACAAGGTCAAAATGTGCATTCTTTTATTAAAAAATGCCAGTGTATCAACCATGAAAATGTTGCGCTTTTAATGTGTCTTTGTAATTGTATTAGATTAAAAAAAGTAATATTGTTTTTTTTTTACTAAACTCAAAATTAAACAAATTGCACATTTTGAAAATAAGAATATATTTTAAAAGGTAATGGTTAATCTGGGTTTAGTAACTTTGGATGGTTTTCCTATTGACCTTGTCCCTGAATACGAATACCTGCATATTTGTATAGATCAGAGGTGCCCAAACGTTTTTCCTATGAAGGGCCAAACATCAAACTTGACTAAGGGGCCAGGGGCTGAAACTAACATTGTATTATACCAAACTGTATTATATGATATGGTGTTGCAGTCCAAATGAAAGGTCTCTAGTTTGGGCACCGCTGGTATAGATGTTAAACTTTCCTTAAAAATGTAGTTGAACTTGAGAATATAAATTTACTTTTTTAATGAAAATGTTATATTAGCTAGCTAGCGACAACATCATTGTCAATCAACAGAGGCTTGTGCGGTGGCTATAGAAAAGGTTGCATAGTGCCAGTTTGAAGTCAACAAAATCCAACTGTTGCATCAGTATGCAGGAAAAAAGTATGATTCAACAGATTACAGAATTTATTTTGAAGCTTTTTTTGTTAGTTTCCACTTGCAAGCTACAAGTTTTTGTAGCTTGGGAAGTACAGATTCAATTCATGAATTTGGACATTGCTAATTGCAGGTAGGGACAGAGGTGAAGAATGGCTTGTTGTGAAATATTAGTCCTTGAGGCTTGAAAAATAACTTGCCAATATTTATATTTGAGTCGAACTATCCCTTAAACCCTAATTGTTTCCAGTAAAAATTTTCTGCAAATGAGACCGTCAACATGTAAAAATAAATAGGTTAAATATCATGAACGTATTGTTAATACGCTCACTCCCATATGAAGAATGGTGAAACAGATGTTTATTATGTTATTTCCCAAGTGTCATGTCCTGGCTCGGGGCTCACAGTCAGGTGCCTCTAGCCACCTCTATGCCACTGTTGTGGGCTCCTCAGTCAGAGACAGCTGTTGCCAGTTAGTTAACTTAAGTTAGGTTTTTTGCCTCACCCGGTGTGGTTTATTGTTTGTTCACATTTACGGTCCTGGCCTGTTTATTGGTCTATGTCTTGTGGATGCGCTACATGTTTTCACAGTGTGTTTTATGTTTTGTTAGTTAGTTGTTTTGCTGTTTAATCCAGCTTTAATTTCGTGTCTAGTTCGTGTTTCGTCTTGTATAGAATAAATTCACGTTTTATTTAATAATGTCTGCGTTTGTTTCCGTCACACACTGAGAACGTGACACCAAGTCATCCATTAGGCTATTCAACTACAAGTTATGTCCACAACAATTTGTTCAAACAAATGACATCAACACAGAGTGAAAGAATATTGTGATAGTTCATGCAGGGTATTATCTGGACACCATTGCGTTTGAAGGGGTCTTTACTTAAACAGCAAGTACAGAAGACAAGTAAACCCCAAATTAACTCCGTCTTTCACTCCAGCCGTTGCCCTCAATTTGCATGTTAGTCAACTTTCAATTGTTAAATGTTTATTTCTTCTAGATCTCTTTCGACACATGGAAGAAAGAGAGGTCTATAATGAAATGCATTTCACATGGAAATGCAAAAAATAACCAACTGTTTTAACACTAGAACCGCCAAAAAATCAATTGGCATTTGAGTTTGTAATTAAAATGAAACAGACTTTTTTTTTTACCCCATATTCCAACCCCATCCGCCAAAATATGCACGCCACTGTGCGTTGTTACCCAGGCAGGTGCAAATTGCTACCCAATGAACTGATTAATAAATTTCAATGTGAAAACCCCTGTCATTCTGTCCCTGCTTACTCCCAAATTGCTAGGCATAAAACAAAACAGTTAAAACTATAGTGCCATCTTCGATTGTTAAAAACATCTTTCAATATGACACTGACCACATTACACTCCGCTGACATGAAAGTTTTCAGATGGAACACTCACTTTTGGATTAGCCACCTCAGAGCCCCAACCAACATTGTAAGTTTTTCTCCTTTTTTTGTAGACTGCGAAACTGAGAGTTAGGTATTTTGTACATATTACTGTCCCAATTCTACAATAATGGTCCACTATGCAAATGAAAAGTTTGCGTTTGCTAATAGTTTTTCTAACCAAAATATTGTGCATTCCATGTAAGATCCACACTTTTAGAAAAAGTTTGGCGTAAAATGTTAGGGTAATACTGACTCTAAATAGCTACTAAATATACCAAACGGTTTATTTATATATTAAGGTTGGTCAATTTATAAGTAAATCTATGTAGGGGATGTTGTAGAATATTTGCTGCACCATAGAATACACTCTATTCCGGGAATGATGAAACCATTGAATATGCATAGGATACTATTTAGCGTAAGTGGGAGACCACTTATGTTGGCAACTAAGTAGCTAGTTAGCTTAAGATAAAGGGAGTACGTCGCCTGGGTTGGTTTATTCATGTCAGCTAATTAGAGAAAACGTTTGCCAGCTAAACGTTGACTGACTGATAACATGTCAGCTGCCTACCAAAGAACTTGCCTTGCCATATTCACAATTATATTAGACAAGCTAACCCAGCGAGCTACAGTAACGCAGGTATCGTTGACTTTAGTTGCTTATGACTCAAACGGAACTTGGACAAAAAAAGGCACACATACCGATGTCGTTGCTTTTGTGGGTTTGACGCGTGCAAAAATTTGTATGGTATGCTTTACCATGTCTATGAACTGGGATTCAAAGCCAAACGCAAGAACATTTGGATAATGTCGTGGTACACAAACGTTGCCCCTTTCGATGTGTTGTAGTAGTTGTTGCCAGGTGAGAAGTCACGTGATGTGGTGGGCAATTCAAATCAATTGCAGGGCTCTCAAGTTTCACGCATTCAAACAGTTCACACGCCGCAGCTTGCATCTCACGCTGAGAAATAAGGGATAACGTGTCCCGCTATATACAACTAATGGACGAGGCGCAGGCATACGGAGGGATGTTCTCTGCCGAGTTCATAGCTGTCTTGTGTTAGAGCAAAGAGCATAAAAGCACTACATTACAGTGCTTCTACAGTCTTTGGACATAGTTAAATGTCACCTACCAGCCAATCAGAAATGTGTATTTGCTGTTTCCGGGTAAATTACTGGATCCCGCTGCTAGCAAATTCATTGCTAGGCAACATGGATCCGCACACAGAAGGATTGGATTTTGGAAGAGCAGGATCCGATGAATGCGTTATGTAAGAACTTCTTTTTTTAGCATTTGGATTTAACGATTCCTGGACGAAATCACTTGCCTGTGATCAAAGATATTGAGCGCTGATGTTGGGGATTATATCCAAATTCGTGCTAAATTATTATTGTTGCAGTCAAAAACTGTTTTGCAACCAGAAGCTTTAGCGTAGATTTGGCTAAGGAAAGTGCTGAGGCTACCTGAAACTAAGAAAAAGACTGGAGATGTATTTCATAGTGGTATTTTAAATTCTACTGTATTAATACTGTATTACATTTTCTAAACATTTTGATTGTGAAGTTTGTTGTTCACATGTTGTGCACATTGTGTTTTTTGCAGGTTTGCTGAACTGCTTTCATAAGAGGGACTCCAAGAGCATAATTAGCTCAGCAAGGAGTTCCTTGAATATCAATTGATGGACATCCCCATGCCCCAAGACCAGCCCACTTTCAACGTTGAGTTATTTGGGGGGGAGCGAGGGTTGTCATTAATAAAGTGTAAGAGATATTCTACACCCGTTAACATTTACTTAATGAATGCATATAAAACATTTAAGAGAGTAATTAGGCCCCCTTGGTTCCTTTATTAAAAAAGGTGACTTGGCAGGTTTGGAAGACTGTCTAAGATTACCAAACTGATTGTGTTTTTCCCCACTCGAATGCTGATGCAGTGCGTTTTCTCCATGGTGGGTTTGAACAAAACCAAAACAGTTTTGCTCTGGATGGAACGCAATCATCCATCATAACGGTGAAAATGTCTGGCCTTGAGCCACAAGCGCACAAGTGGGAGCCCCTTACCCCTGTCATCAAGGCATCAAAACATCTATTTTTACCTTATTGCCTTTAATGGTTCTGAAAAGATATTTAGGTGGCAATTCGTTTTTTTAGTTCTTTTTTTTATCAATGTCTGCTAATGTTACTAAGCTTGCATTCAACCAACATTAATGTTACTCTTGGTCTGTCTATGGATATCTGCACATACTACCTATCAAGTTATGTGGGAAAGCATATGTTATAGAGTTGTTTTGCTTATATCTTGCTGTATGTGGGTTTACTAACCTTAGCTATATACAGTTGAGTGCAACAGTTTGCATCCCTTTGTTATGAAATGTCAAAAAGAATCAAACAATTAAGAATTAATTAGTGTTTGAGTAGTTCACTGGCTGAACTGTACCAGTTCATTATTATTATTAGTATTGCTGTTCCTGCAGTTAGGTCCTTTCTGCAAATTCCTGTGAAATAAAATAGCCTAAAAAGGCTAATCTTTGCATGGTTATACAAGAACAAGGACCTCAACTTCTGATGCATTGTCATGCATATCGGGTATGATACTGTTATATTAATGAGACACCATATTATAATACAACTTGCTACACGTGTTGAGAACCTTTACAGGACTTTGCAGGCAAGTATTTTTGAATTACCACACGTGGGCATTGTTAAACCTGTCGTCTGTACAAGTTTATGCCACTCCCTCCACTTGACATAGAGACAAAAAAAATTGTGGATTCACCATGTCCTCACAGGGAACATATTTGGGATTGGGACCTTCGCCTTGATGGATTTTTTTTAAATATGTAATAAACACTTCAAAAGCTAGTCCTATAGAGCCAAATGCCCAATCTTTACATGACAAGATAATGGTAATAAATGGACCTAGGTCATTCATCAATGCATCAATGCATACCCCAGAGCAGTACGACAAAAACATGGCCCCCATTAACCGATCATTCTTAAAGTGGGTTTGACACATGCATATAAATCAGACACAGTTAATCATATGATAAAATTATTTGATGTACAAGGCCACAGCAGTATTGCAATGTCCTATATGCAAGTACATTCTGTTTGACAAACGGTGGCACCAGTGTGGCTATATTGCGTTATACCTTAATAATGCTGAAACACACTGCTTTCAGCTTTAAATATTATACTACAGACATTTTATGGCCTTTTTTACAATTACAATGAGAAAAAATAGTGCAAAAGGGCCAGATCTGTTTATCAGTTACGGCCCAAAGGCCACAACTTCTGATGAATAGCATGCAAATAGGTGTTGTCACAAGCCACTCTGAAACCTCACAATGCCCACCCCATGTGATTTAGTGTTGATTGGTACATAGGTCCATCTCCAATTCACATTTTTGTAATTGGTATGAAGTCTGTCAAATTGTATTTTCTGGAATTTGGGATTTTGTGAAAAACATGTCCTATCTTCATGTCCAACTCTCCAGCTCGTCGCCTGTCTGTACCTGTGCCAAGCCAAGTAGTGCATAAAACACCTGCCTGATCTTTGCCTGCCAATTCAGAATCAGCTTTATTACCAAGTAGGCTTTGCTATGGTGCATGACAGGAAACTCAGTAAGTGGTAGAACACTCAGTAGGTAGATGAAATAACACTGTAGGTAAAAATAAAAATCACACAGTAAATATAAAGTGTGTAAACATTTACTGTATAAGTAGCTCAATGTGCAAGAAAGTTGTCCAGAGCAGTGAATTCATGTAAGGCATTACGTTATGGTGCAGAGGGGGTCAGTGACAATGGGGGTCGTCTGGCCTAATTGATGAGGCCAGCTGTCGTTGGGAAGAAACTTTTTTTGTGGCGTGAGGTATTGGTCCTTATGAACCGTGTACAGGGTGGGAACAGGTCCGCCACAATCTTTCCTGTGCACCTCAGGGTCCAGGTGGTGTACAGGTCCTTGAGGGAGCCAATTGTAGCCAATTACATTCTCAGCACACTGAATGATACGCTGCAGTCTGCCCTTGTCCTTGGCTGGGGCAGCAGCGTACCAGATGGTGATGGAGGAGGTGAGGATGGACTCAATGATGGCTGTGTAGAAGTGCATCATCATTGTCTTTGGCAGGTTAAGCTTCTTCAGCTGGTGTTTTGCTCCCACTTGAGGTCCTGGGTAATGATGATGCCGAGGAAGCAAAAGTACTCCGCAAAGATGACTAAGGAGTCACACATGGTGATGGGGGCGGTTGGGGCTGGGTTCCTCATAAAATCCACAACCATCTCCACTGTCTTCAGAGTGTTGAGCTTCAGTTTGTTCTGCCTGCATCAATTCACCAGGTTGTCAATCTCCCACCTATAGGCGGACTCATTCTCACCCGAAATGAGCCCAATGAGGGTGGTGTCATATGCAAACTTCAGGAGTTTGATGGATTGATGATGGGGGTGCAGCTGTTGGTGGGCAGGGAAAAGAGCATAGGGGAAAGCAGCCTTGAGGGGATCCGGTGCTGATGGACCGGGAGTCAGAGACATGTTTTCCAAGCTTCACGTGCTGCCTCCTGTCAGACAGGAAGTCTGTGATCCACCTGCAGGTAGATTCTGGCACGTGCAGCTGGGAGAGCTTGTCCTGCATCAGAGCTGGAATAACGGTATTAAAAGCATAAGTCCACAAACAGGATCCTTGCATAGGTTCCTGAAGTGGAGGGCAATGTTTACTGCATCGTCTACTCACCTGTTCACTCCGTAGGCATACTGCAGAAGAGAGTCAGTGATGGCTTTGAAATGGGACAGCACAAGTCACATCAAGTGAATTCATTAACAGAGAGGTCAGGGTGACGGGTCTGTAGTCATTTAGTCCTGTGATCCTTGGTTTCTTTGGGACAGGAATGATGGTGGAGGTCTTAAAGCCGGCCAGCATCTAGATGTTTCCAGTGATGTAATAAAGATTTCTGTGAACACCGGAGACAGCTGAACAGCATAGTGCTTCAGGGTGGTTGGAGAGACAGTGTCTGGCCCAACAACTTGGGGTTCTGTCTCTTGAACAGCCTGTTAACGTCCCTCTCCAGGGCAAAGAGTCATTGTTGTGGTGGGTGGGAGGGGGCCACTGAGGTGGGCAGTTTGGGCGTGGTTTATACCCCTGCTGAGGTGGGCTGGAGCTGGGGGATGGAGTCACAGAGGATGGCGTCAGGACTGTCCCATTATCTTTCAAATTGACAATAGAACTCGTTCAGGTCGTTTGCCAGGCAAGAGTCCTTAATCAATCAATCAAATGAATTTATAAAGCCCTTTTAACATCAGCAGTGGTCACAAAGTGCTTTTACAAAACACCCAGCCTAAAACCCCACTGAGCACGCAACAACAGGATTGAAGCACAGTGGCTAGGAAAAACTCGCTATGGGTGCCGGATTGTAGGAACAAACCTAGAGAGGAACCAGGCTCAAAGCGGTGACCAGACATTTTCTGGCTGTGCTGGGTGATGTTTTAAGAATGCTAATAATAATTAATAAATTCACATGGGCTGTGACCAGAGTCTGTAAAGCCTAATCTAGGTCACAAGCATGACCAGATTTGCAGGACAGAGACAGTCCAGGGAGGGTTGATTAGGGACTGGATCACCAGGGGTGGACAGTATCAAGCCTTTCCGGTCACTTTCATACCCCTGGGCCAGGCTACACTAGTTATAGACCATGCTGAAAAGATGCGTCTTTAGTAGCATCTTTCAGCCCTAGCCTTAACAGGCTGCCAGTGTAGAGAGGATAGAAGTAATATGCTCAAATCGTTTTGTTCTAGTAAAAATTTGAGCAGCCCGTAACTTTCCAAGTCGATCAGATATTGCAGGCCACAGCCACGTCGCCGCACGTCCAGGAGCCGACGGACGGTGTAGGCCGGGGGTTGTCAATCATCCGCGGAGACGGCGGAGGCTAGAGGAGAGCGGTTTTAATTGGGAGACGTGAAAAACAGGGTGCACCCGCATAGAGGGAGGAAGCTTAAACTGAACGGCGCACGGGCCGACGAGGGAGTCCACTTGGAAGGGACCCACGTAGCGAGGTGCCAGTTTACACGAATCAACCCTGAGGGACAGGTCCTTTGCCAGTAGCCACACTCGCTGCCCCGGGGCGTAGGAGGGTGCAGGGGAGCGGCGCCGGTCAGCCGAGCGCTTGGAGGCGCGTAGCAGTGCACGTCGCCAAACCCCACAACAACGGCAGAGATGGGCATGGATTGACGGAACAGCAACGTCAACCTCCTGAGCCGGGAACAGTGGCGGAGGGTAGCCGAGGCAGACGTGAAAGGGGGACATGCCAGAGGAGGAATTCACCAGGGAATTATGGGCGTATTGCACCCAAGGCAGGTAGGTGCTCCAGGAGGTTGGGTTGGCGAAGGTGACCGTGCGTAAAGCAGCCTCCAACTCCTGGTTAGTATGCTCGGTCTGACCATTAGATTGGGGATGGTAGCCGGACGTCAGACTAATGGTTGCTCCCAGTCCCCGGCAGAAAGCCTTCCAGACCTGGGAAGCGCACTGGGGTCCGCAGTCCGAGGGGGCGGAGAACGTGAGAAACCAGGAGATCAGCTGTCTGACGGGCAGAGGGTAGTTTGGGCAGTGCAACGACATGCGCCATCTTACAGAACCGGTCGACTATTGTGAGAACGGCGGTCATGCCGTTGGAGGGAGGGAGACCAGTGAAAAAATCCAAGACAATGTGTGACCAGGGTCGGCACTGAATCGGTAAGGGCTGTAACAAACCCGCGGGGGGATGGGTTGACGTCTTGCTCCTCGCACACTCAGGGCAAGCAGACACGTACTCCCGGGCATCCCTGGACAACGTGGGCCACCAGAAATGCTGTAGTAAAAAGGATAGTGTGCGATTCACCCTCGGATGACAGGTAAGGCGGGAGGAATGTGCCCATGTGAGGAACTCAGTGCGAAACGAATCGGGGACAAAGAGCCGATAAGGTGGTCCATTAACCGGGTCCGGCTGGTGTTGCTGCGCAGGACGTATGGTGTTTTCAATCTCCCAAGTGAGGCCCACCATGAGACATGAGGGAGGGAGAATGGTGTCTGGGACGTCCATCCTCTGATCCGGAGAGTGAATCCTGGATAGCGCGTTTCGTGTTCCGAGACCTTGGGCGATACGTGAGGTGGAAGTTGAATCGCCCAAAGAACAGCGCCCATCGCGCCTGCCTGGAATTCAGGCGTTTCGCCGAGTGGAGTGTGGATTATTTTAGTTAAGATTAGATATTAGATGTGTGTGTGCTATTAGAAGCAACTGTGCCAGTAGGGCGTATACTCTGAAATTAGCCAGCTGGAGGTCGTAAATGTTAATGAGTACATTCCAGAGGTAGGACTATAAATCAAGAGATTAGAGGCAAGGACATAGCATGTATAGGAGGACAGGTTTATTGCCTTTTTTAGCTGGACCCACAGATGCAGACAACGAGGAGGATGGAAACGAGCTAGCCATGGTCGGATCTACTGGCGCCAGCCTATCCCCCTCAACTGTCTTCTTCGTTGGCCTCCAAGGCCATCAGAGGGCCCCACGGATGGAGATGGGGGCTGCAGGACGGGACACGCCCACCCAGGAAGTGCGCTCATCAAATTCGATACAATGACTGAGGGGGGAATAGGCTACATTAAATGTGTCCGATGTGAACGGACTTCAGATCTTCCTGGCTGTATTTTGGGGAACGATCTCCAGATATATCTGTAATAAAGGCGTTTACTTTGGAAATAGCTGACCGTGTGGACATTCTCTGATTCAGGACTCGGGGGAAGTAGTTTGAATTCTACAGGAGATAAGCCAGGTTCTTATGGTCCGTCCAAATTACAAAGGGAAGGTCAGCCCCTCCCAACCAATGTCTCCACTCCTCCAGGGCGAGTTTGACGGCGAGCAACTCCTTGTTCCCAACGTCATAATTCATCTCCGTTGGCGAAAGCTTCCTCGAGAAGAAAGCGCACGGGTGAACTTTTAGGTCACTCTGGGAGCGTTGGGACAGCACTGCCCCCACCCCTGTATCTGACGCATCCACTTCAACAATGAACTGAAGGGTTGGGTCCAGTTGGGTAAGGATGGGAGAAGAGGAGAAACGGCGCTTAAGATCCCGGAATGATCCTTCAGCCTGATTGGACCAGCGGAAGGGGGTATTGACGGAGGTAAGTGAGGTGAGTGGCGCGGCGACCTGGCTGTAATTTCTAATGAAACGCCTGTAGAAATTAGCAAAGCCCAGGAAACGTTGGAGCTGTTTCCTGTCCATGGGCGATGGCCACTCAGTGACTCCAGCAACCTTCACGGGGTCCATCTCCACGTGTCCTGGGGTGAGAATGTGGCCCAGGAAATGGACAGTGGTGACATGGAAGTCACTCTTCTCGAGTTTGACAAAAAGGCGGTTGCGTAGGAGACGCTCAAAGACTTGACGGACGTGAAGGGTGTGCTCTTTCAGGGAGCGTGAAAAAATCTAAATGTCGTCAAGGTAAACCACAACAAAACGGTTGAGCATGTCCCGGAGGATGTCGTTTACCAACGCCTGAAAAAACGCGGGTTTACCGGAAGTTTCCCAGAGGAATGTTGAACGCCATTGTTAAGAAATAAATTACCCTGACGACTTTGTCCAATTAGAAATTATCAACGTATTTATTAACCGGAGTATCATATCCCTATCGAACGTGCACGGCTCTTGTTTCGGCTGGGAACAGCTGGGAAAGAGAGCGCATTGTTTAGATACATTCAAATTTATAGGTTCTCCTTAAGGGAGCCTATTGGTCAAATCTTCTTG
>JACXGK010003972.1:15151-41370 GCA_016801125.1 Novumbra hubbsi | reverse complement strand
CACCTTATCCAGCACCATTAACCTCTTATGGTGAGCACCTTATCCAGCACCATTAACCTCTTATGGTGAGCACCTTATCCAGCACCATTAACCTCTTATGGTGAACACCTTATCCAGCACCATTAACCTCTTATGGTGAGCACCTTATCCGGCCACATATCCTCTTATGGTAAACACCTTATCCGGCCACATTAACCTCTTATGGTGAGCACCTTATCCAGCATCATTAACCTCTTATGGTGAACACCTTATCTGGCCACATTAACCTCTTATGGTGAACACCTTTTTCTCCTTAGTCTCTTGTTACTCATAATTGATCAGCCCATTTGATGGTTATCTATGCACTGCATTGATTTATAAAATGTGTACAATTTCATACGCTAACTAACAGCATTGCTCTTCAAAGGTTGACAGTTAAAATCCCTGGAAATGAAGCCATTCTAAAACCTAAACCCTGTATTTTACTATTCAAAAATGATACCAAACCCTAATACTGTAATACCCAATCTCAACCTTAATACCTAATGTTACCCTTAACCTAAACTTAACACCAAACTTTTACTTAAACTCTAATACCTTCATAACCAATAATACATAGCAGACAAATAATACGTAGAGACTTTATACTTTTAACAAATAACAAAATGTGTAATCCTAGCATTTTTATACACAATTTGTTAGCACTGTACTCACCACGCAAATAGGTCTGGTAGATCTGACTAAGCTACATTACTACTAGGGGTCAGGACTAGCTCCAATGAATCGGGGAAACAGGTAATGTAAATGGATTCTGAAACACATTGCATCGTGGCCTAGGGTGGTGCAGGGGTCTAGGCTGCTTGGCTCCCATGCCCTGTATTGATGCAGTGTGGATTTAAATCTGGTCATTTTTCTTAATGATTATTGTTACCTGCTTTTCATTGGTTGTTATTAAATCATGTGTAAAAGGGTTGACTTGTGTCTTGGAAGTCAATTTGTGTGTTGCTAGTGTTTTAAATGTAACTGTGTTCGATGGCTAACTTGTTGCAGGGGACAGAGATTGAGACAAAGTCAGAGACAGGGACCAAGACAGAGACCAAGACAGGGACCAAGACAGGGACCAAGACAGAGTCAGGGACAAGACAGTGTCAGGGACCAAGACAGGGACAGAGCATGGACAAAGACAGAGTCAAGGACCAAGACAGAGCAGGGACCAAGACAGAGTCAGGGACAGGGACAGAGCAGGGACCAGGACAGAGTCAGGGACCCAGACAGAGTCAGGGACAAGACAGAGTCAGGGACCAAGACAGAGTCAGGGACAAAGCATGGACCAAGACAGAGTCAGGGACCCAGACAGAGACCGAGACAGCGCAGGGACCAAGACAGAGTCAGGTACCAAGACAGAGTCAGGGACAGGGACAGAGCAGGGACCAGGACAGAGTCAGGGACCAAGACAGAGCAGGGACCAAGACAGAGTCAGGGACCAAGACAGAGCAGGGACCAAGACAGAGTCAGGGACAGGGACAGAGCAGGGACCAGGACAGAGTCAGGGACCCAGACAGAGTCAGGGACAAGACAGAGTCAGGGACCAAGACAGAGTCAGGGACAAGACAGAGTCAGGGACCAAGACAGATTCAGGGACAGGGACAGAGTCAGGGACCAAGACAGAGTCAAGGACAAGACAGAGTCAGGGACCAAGACAGAGTCAGGGACAGGGACAGAGTCAGGGACCAAGACAGACATATGCCACCATATACGGTATTTTAAGCACTCAGGTCTATATATAATTTGTCAAATAGGTGCCAGTCAAAGGGACACTATGTCATGAATCATGCAACGTTTAAAAGGCCATATCTTGGCTTTTTTACTAGACTTTCCATTGTGTTTTATAACATTGCCCTCTACTGGACATAATAGACACAACATTGAATCCAGTTAAAAAAAAAAATCATACTGTGCCTTAAGTTTTTGTTTATATCCCTTCACATTCAGCATATTTTGTTGAGTAGTGGACTTAATTTATAAATCATTACATTTAAAAACCAAGCAAGTCCAAGGAACTTTGCACAGACCTCTGCGATTGTGGTGAGGATCAGGGGAATTTTACCAAACTATTCAAATTCCCAGGAGCCAAGTGGGCTCAATTATTGTAAACTTCTAAGTACTTCTTTACATGACGTGATATTTTACAAAACATATTGACAAAGACTCGTTACGATAGATTAGTTGTTGTGAAAAACTTGCAGATATCAATAGCTGGTAAAAATACTCTGGTCTGACAAAATAGTCATATTAGGCCTTAGTATAGCGAACGTGGTTGAGGATAAGTATATATTGTGTAGGTGTGTGTGTTAGGAGGGACAAGGTGGAGGATGAAGGATGTGTAGATGTGTGTGTTAGCCAGGACAAGGTGGAGGTTGAAGGATGTGTAGGTGTGTGTGTGTTGCGGGACGAGGTGGAGGATGAAGGTTGTGTAGGTGTGTGTGTGTTGGAGGGGGCAAGGAGGAGGGCGAGGAGGAGGTCGAAGGATGTGTAGGTCTGCGTGTGTGTTGGGGGGGTAAAGGATGTATAGGTGTGTGTGTGTGTGTGTTGTTGGGATGAATGGGAGGATAAAGGATGTGTAGGTGTGTGTGTTGGGGGGACAAGGTAGAAGATGAAGGATATGTAGGTGTGTGTTTTTAATGACAAAGTGGTGGATGATGGATGTGTAGGTGTGTGTGTGTTGGGGAGGATGATGTGGAGGATAAAGGATGTATAGGTGTGTGTGTGTTGGGGAGATAAGGTGGAGGTTGAAATATGTGTAAGTGTGCGTGTGTGTTGGGGAGGATGATGTGGAGGATAAAGGATGTATAGGTGTGTGCGTGTGTGTTGCGGGGATGAGGTGGAGGATGTGGTAAAGTAGCACAATAGCCAACTGTTTCTCTCTCATGCACCTGCAGGGCCTGGCTTCGCTAAAAGAAAACAGAAGGGGATGCTCACTCACACATGATTCAGACACACATGCATGAACAAAACACACACACACACATTCACACATGATTCAGACACACACACTCACACATGCATGAACAAAACACACACACACACACACACTCAAACATGCATTAACAAAACACACACACACACACACTCACACATGATTCAGACACACACACACACACACACTCACACATGAATGAACAAAACACACACACACTCAAGAGAGAGACATTCTGTGTCAAAGAGGAGAGAAATGGATTCTGAACAAAGTGAACACGTGTGTGTGTGTGTGTGTGTGTGTGTGTGTGTGTGTGTGTGTGTGTTTGTGTGTGTGTGTGTGAGTGTGTGTGTGTGTGTGTGTGAGAGAGAGAGAGTGATGGAAAGAGGGAGGGAGTAAAAAAGTGTATAATTTGGATTTGATAAAATATGAGCTTTAGATTAACTTCAATCATAATCCAACCCAGATACACACACACACACATCAACACACAAACAGATCTGCATCTTATTTACTTGCTGTCTGCGGGAGTTTAGAGTGGATGTGACAGGACCAGTTGTTGCTGGTGAATCGGCTTAAGAAGCAGACAGAAAGTCAGACAGGTCGTGACAGGAGGATGACAGCCTGCTGGGGATTTAATGCACAGCTCCCCACCAACCAGGAGCAATGAAGCACATACAAAGATACACGTGATCAATAACCACGTACGCAGAACAGGAAGGAGACTTCTCAGTGCACTACTTGTGTGAGCACAATTCATCGCCAAATCAATTTGTGCAACACACTCACGCCACAGAAGTGAGTGAAGCCATGACCAAGGCCGAATGGGAATCGTAGACCCCCTCTTCCTCTCCCTTCCTCTCCCTTCCTCTCCCTTCCTCTCCCTTCCTCTCCCTTCCTCTCCCTTCCTCTCCCTTCCTCTCCCCTATCCCCGGCTTCTCTCTCCATCTTTTTCTTCCACGCTCTTTCTTTCAACGTGATTGGCTTGGTGGGGTGGGTGAGGCCCTTTCCATTGGCTGTTGATTGTGACCTGTGTCTTCTAGGGCAGCCAATTTCCTCAGCTGGAACCCTGATAGGGAACTAGAAATGTCGAAGTGATGGAGAGATAAATAGGTTGAGAGAGACAGGTACACAGACCAAGACCGAAATAGGTTGTTACTCAGCTGCTTTTTCATTTATCACTGTTGTGCTCAACCATCCAGTAGTGCACCATCAAGGTCCTGTCCTATTTCCCAGTTGAATCTCTCCCTCTCTCTCTCTCTTCCTCTCTCTCACAGTATATATACTACTTGTCTCTGTGTCTTACTTGTAAACGCTATCTCTGCCCATCCCCTACGATCACCACAATGATAAACATAATTTGTATGGGAACACTGAGGTGAGATGAGAGCAGTACCTTTCCATAAAGTATGTAGCATAAGCGTCAGTGGATAGGGAACTGCCCTCAACCATATCCACATACTTCCTTTATGAACTCTACATATTGCCTGTCCAGCCACTGTCTGTCATGTCTGAAACATTCATGAACAATGTTGCCCCCAATGGACCTGCAAACACACACAGACACACAAAGCCTAGTCATTGGACCGACACTCTTCTAAACAGTGTAGTGATAGCAACACGAAGTAACACGAACACACAGACCGACGACTGGAGACCCACAGGCTCAGTTCATTGTTTGGAATTCTCCAACTCCCTAGATGTGGCCTGTGAAAGTCAGCGTGATTGACAGGTTGTCAGCAAAGAGGTGCTGTAAACGCCGACTTCCTGTTGCATTCTGGGCAGGAAATGAACTTCTGACCTCTAATGAATTAGCACAGCCACATTTCAGGGCACCCCACACTGTTATGGGGAAACGGGAGAAGGAGCTATATATACATATTTGAATGTAAATGTTAAATCAGAAAAGCGATAGAAAGCTGTAGAATGGGAAAGGTGTCAGGGTCAATTAGAATTTCTCATCTAAACTGCCGCTCGGGGTAAATCTCGACTAGAATATCCCTGAGCCCCTGATTCCTGGACTGTCTGGAAATGTGCTAGTCTTATTGTATGTAATGTAATCAATCCAAATAGCTTTTTTGTCATTTATATTTTGCATAAGGTAGTGAAGCAACATAGAAAGAGGAGTGAGATGATAAGACAGAAATGAGAAAGGGAGAGTAAAAGTGTAAAAGGGAGTTGGGAGAGGTTAGAGGGAGATGGAGACAGAATTCCCCCTAGTGAGACAAGTCTTAACTGTTTACAATAACAAACACGAGGTCCATGACCTATGTCCCCAGGGACCACGGCCTGCAACCCTGCTTCAGTCCCTCTCCCCTCTCTGAACCCAAAAAGACTGTTGGAGAACTGTTTATTTTCTTCACTTTATAACACATTTAACATAAACATGCTGCTCAGCAATACTCAATAGCGATGAGAGGCAGAAATGGGGACACAGGCTTCTTAGACAACTTTCTGTCATTTGTGCCTCACTTCTGTTTTTGTGTTTGATGGCACTTGCAGTTTTCTGTCAGACACTCTTTCTGGTGTTGCCTTGAGGTTTGCAAAGTGCTCTGTGAAATTAAAAATAAACGAATGAGGTATCTTGTGCATTTCTTTCCAATAACCATACCTTTCACTACAACCGTGTTGAGTTAAAAAACATCGCCCCATCAAGGGCACAAAACTATATGTTACTTTGACGCGGTGTAAAATAAACCCGTGCGTAGATGGTTATTTTTACCACATACTCTCCACTGGGTGTCACTGTCCGCCTGCTTATAAGCACACCCTCAACAACATGTCCATAGCATACACACTTTCAGTTAATAGGACGTAATCATATAAACCCCAATGTTTTTTTCATGCTCTTATTGACATAATGACACACTCTTTCTAGAGTGTTTGTGATTGTTAAATCATTTTTACATGTGTTGAGAAATGCTGTTTTCAGGTCAGAGCTGTAAACATCACAAACGTGTCGTTACTATAATATTAAAACTAAATGGTGAGAGAATGGGTTAGAGTGGAATAGGATGTGCGCAATAAGGGATAGACGGTGACGGAAGAATACTTGGGGTTTCATGACTTTGTGTTTGACCTTTCCCGGAAGGAGAGCTAATCCCTGAATATAATAGACTCTGGCAAAGATATGGAAAATGGCTGCAACCTTATCTCTGTTGCCGGGGAGACCATCAGCGCTCAGGGTTGCCAGGTTATTAAGCGCTGAGTTTGTGTATATTGGAAAATACCGCTTTTTGTCATAACGTGTCACTCACAGACACTCATTGCCTAATGTTTTAAGCCCGATGCCTCTTTCATGCCCTCAGATAGGCAATACACGCGTTTCCTTGCAAGTATTTTTTATGAAGTGTGGAATGGGCCTTTTCCGTTACTTGGGCAAGTTTTCGTATATTTATTTTTGTATTTACTTTCAGGAGAAATTGGCCTTGATTGTTAGAGTATATTCGACTATTTGGACTTGCGTAAACCTAGTCTATATTAAACACAAGGAATGTCTTCGAACCTACAATACAAACCTACCAGATGCATAGTGGACATTTTTTTGAATTAAATACATATGAAACAAATGGAAAATATGACATGAAATTGAGGTAACATATTGTAGACATATTGAAATATCCCAAATCATTATCTAACGCACCTTGCGTTTAAACCGGCAGACAAATTCTGATTTATACATTTTCCAATAATCCTTAGAACACTAAAATCAGCTCTAAAATGGATCTAACATTATTTATATGATGTGTTCGATCAAAAGTTAAGTCACGGAAAAAATATCATGATTGGGCTGCAGAGGTATACTAGAGCTTGTTATGCAATGGGTAAATAAAGGTCGGTGGATTATGAGCCGATTCGCAGACACAGATTAAGACTAATTTTGAACTAAAAAAAACTATCTTAATTGAGTTTTCTATTGAACTAGATTTTTTTAGTCTTAGAATAGGTTTATAGGTTTCCATGTCTGCAAAACCAGCCCTATGTTTCTTAGATTAAAACATAAATACCTATGGTCACGTGCTTCGTTTAGGCAGACAGAAGAATTCGGATATTTTCAACAGTTGGCCTTACAGCCCTAACATCACATC
Source organism: Novumbra hubbsi (assembly GCA_016801125.1). Classification (NCBI taxonomy): domain Eukaryota; kingdom Metazoa; phylum Chordata; class Actinopteri; order Esociformes; family Umbridae; genus Novumbra; species Novumbra hubbsi. The sequence continues at coordinate 34,326 of JACXGK010003972.1, read as the reverse complement.
TTTAACATCAGTAATTTCTCAGATCCAACCGTTTTGGTCAAAATACTAATAATGGAAAAAAACATCACAATTTGGTTGCCTGTGTGAACGAAGCCAAACAGGTTTTGTAAATCCAGCCACATTCTTTATTCATTCATTAATATACTTATTCAAGTTCGTTATTCTGATATTAACAATACATGATTTTATATAACTGAGTTTATCGGTATTAATTACTATAAACAACAAAATAACTTCTGCGTATCCAATAAAAACGAAATTAAATAAAACAAGCAAATTATTCAAATTTTCTTATTGAGTTGGTATTAAAAAGAGAATGCTGATACATTTTAAATCATGTTGACATAAGAAACTGGAATTCAAACCATTCTTGCACACAAAGACTTCACACTATTATATTCTGTTTCTTTTATCCATGGGAGGAATTCAGTGTCATCCCTCTGAAACGGTTGTCCAGTGATAACCAACAGAAAATTATTAACTCTACAGTGCGATACCATTACAAAGACCATGTATCGCAGAAAAGAAATCCTAATATCTTTATCTCAAATGTAATATACAGACGTGCTCACATTTGTTTGTACCCCTCCACAAAAAAACGAATCAACTGACAAGGAACAGGCATCCACCATTGTTTACTAGAATGTTTAATAGAAACCAGACTTTTGATTTGATTTTTAATATAATATTGTAAATAAAAAAAATGCCATGCCAAAAAATGCCATGGACAAAAAGGATGGGACCCTTAACGTAATATTTTGTGGCACAACCTTTAGGCGCTGCAATCAAAGATTTCGGAAACTGTTAACAGGTAGTTTGGCCCACTCTTACTGAACCAACTGCTCCAGCTGTTTCAAGTTTGATGGGTGCCTTCATCAGACTGCAAGTTTCAGCTCTCTATAGATGTTTGATAGGATTCAAATCAAGCCTCATAGAAGTCCAATGTTTTGTTCTTATCCATTCTTGGGTGCTTTTAGTTTTGCGTTTAGGTCATTATCCTGATGGAGGACCCATGACCTGCAACTGAGACAGGGCTTTTTGACACTGGGCTGTATGTTTCGCTCCAGAATGCCTTGATAGTCCTGAGATTTCATTGTGCCCTGTACAGATTCAAGACAACCGGTGCCAGACGCAGCAAAGCAGCCCCAAAATATAACCAAGCCTCCTCCGTCTTTCACTGTATTGTGTTCTGTTCTTTGAAAGCTTCATTTTGTCATATGCAAACATAGTGACAAGCCAGAAGGATTGAGGCTTGTCAATATGCATTTAATAAATTCCAGTCTGGCTTTTTTATGTTTTCCTTTCAAAAGTGGAATCTTCCATGGAGCCCACTTTCGCTCAATAAGTGACAAATGGTGCGACCTGAAATTAAAGTACCTTCACCTTAGAGTTCATCATGTATTTATGTGGCAATCATTCTTTTTTTTTTCTTCCATTCAAACTATCCTTCTGTTCAATTTGGGGTCAATTTTGCAGCCGAACCCAGGGAGGTTGGCTACAGTTCCTTGGCCCTTGAACCTCTTAATAATGTTTGCAACTGTTACATGGAACATGAAGCTGCTTGGAGGTGGTCTGGTAGCCTTTACCTTTACCATGCTGGCCTATTATTGTCTTTCTCATCTTCTCATACATTTCCATTGCCTTCTCTGGTCAATGCTCAGTGTGGTACACGCAATCATACCGAACAGCCCAGTGACTACGTTTCTCCATTTAAATAGGCTGAATGACTGATTACAAGATTGGATACGTGTGTGATAGTAATTAAAGAAACTAATTAGTTTGAAATATCACTATAATCCAATTATTTATTATCTTTTCTAAGGGGTACCAACAAATGTTTTCAGGCCATTTTAGAATATCTTTGTAGAATAAGCAATAATTAATCTTTTTTCACAGTTCCCTTGCTTTAGAAATACCAAAGGCATGCAAGTATACATGATATAGTAGCTTTTAATTTCATCACTTTTCAGGAGGAATTACGCATTATTTCAATGAGTTGTAAGGATACTTACGTCTGTATATACTACTGAGTGAGCTGAATTTGAATATATAGGCAGTCCAAATAGGCCTACACTAAAACCCAAATAAATATTAAAGCTTTTGCACGTGATGCGTCAACTTGTAAATATTTTCATGGGTCCCAGTACCCCCTCCTAGCTATATGTCTATCATTCGGAGACATCTCCTCTAGTAAATGATGCATTCGATGCATTGGATGTATTTGTTGTGCGAGTTTGAAAAGGCAGCGATAATCTGGGAGAGGGAGATAAGAAATGCCATTTATTCCGCGGCACTTTGGAGCCTATTTCCCGGGCCGATCAGCCCCATTCTCCCGACACCTCCAGCAGCTCGCTGATAACGATTAGGCTATTTATTATCTTCACAAAGAACAAAGATTAGCTAGCACCGATGAAAAATTACCCCGGGATGGGTTATAATCAGAAGGAGGAGGACCCGAGGATCCAACGAGCATATTTACACACACACACACATACACATACACGCGCGCGTACAAACACAGTAGCCTTGACATCTCAGTTTCTTCTTCCTATTAAACAAACATTGCCTGTCGCTCTCAGTATATTGCATAAGAGGTGTTTTTTATCCGCTGCAAATGGTACCAACTGACAGGGCAAAACACTATTATTTCATTGATTTGAATGGGATTATGAACGTAGTAAGAACATAATAATTTATGAATTAAAATATAAACTGAGATGTAAATAGCATTCATTGTGGCTTGTCAACTGCATCGCAGTTGAATACAGATGTTAGTGTATTCATTTACTGCGTGAATTATTACATTTCTTTTTGGTCACTTTCCTTTCTCTTGTTGCGTTGAATGGAATTACTGGTTTACTGCTGTCACTGTGGACTGTGACAAAGAGCTGAAGGGGGGGGGGGGGGGATTCGCACACACACACAGGGAGGGAGGGGGTTGTAGAAAAGGGTGAGTGTGGAGAGATTAATTAAAAAAGTGAGATGGAAGTGGATGTTGGCCACAGATAAGGTTTTATCTCGCGCACATCAAGGGCGCTCCGGTTCTGCCCGCCACACCAGATCAAAAGGGCTCGTGCTAAACGCGGCTGCCGGTTCCAGCCAGCATTGATATCTTCACATTATTATGCTGATGAGTTTAATATTTGGCATACTTAAATATGTTGGCTGGGTATATATCCAAGATTTCATTGCACACAATGCTGTCACTTGTTAATGCACCATTTCATTTGTGACTCCGAGGTTCTCTCCTCTCCTGTCTTTTAAACAGGATTATTTTATGAGCTGTGATGGCAGTACCTGATATGGCCCAATCGAAATATTTCACCGTCATCCGATCTAACAAGCCTGCGTTCAGCACTATTGTGATTAAGTTGACATGGACCTTCCGGCTGTAGACTACACTTCATTGGCAAACTCCCCGTTTAACCAATATAAGTAATGTGTAAATGCATTCCACATAACCTGACCGCCTTAACAAGTTTGAATAATTGTTAAATGCATTTTGAGAATTCAGAAAAATGACTTGTTGTTAGGTTCTTATATGTAATATTATAACAATATTGTCATTAGGTTATTCACAGTTAAGCAGAGTAGGCAAGACACTCTCTCTAATTGATTTAGATTATGTTGTAGTTAGGTGATGCTTAAACCTTAACAAAAGAATGCAGATAATGATTATCTATTGTCATCGCTTGTTTTCACAGATAGTGGTGTAGTTAACTAATGGAACTTCACACCTCGAAATAGGCCTAATTCATTCCTGCAATTCGTGGTCTCTGATATTTCAGATTAACATATCAGAATATACGTACGTCAAATCCGGACATTAAGAGTTAAAAGCTTTACGTTCATTTAACTCATTTCAGTATGAAGTAATTTGTAACTTGGGTAACTTCGGTTAACAAGGATTAACTCCATTGAGATAGTTTTTTTGTCCTAGACTTGTCTTAATCTTGTCTGCGATATCCGGCCTTACATTTTCAATGCAGCTTCCCTCACATGTGTATAGCACTATATATCCACATGATAACAATACTAATCATTGTCATTATTAAGATGACCAATGATAATAAAGGCAGCATGGTCTGTCCTACTACACCTTATACTAGCTTTTCGCAATGATAAACGTCTGAAATGGGTTCACGGCCAACATAATTAGTAAAGGCAGAATTCCACGCGCTTGTAGAGACATGGTGGTGATGACCATGACCACAGAAGGACGAGCAGTGTGAGTATTCTCAAAAAACACATACTTATGCCACAATGTATAGCAGCCACATGGCAACAGAGAACCGTGGCAACGTCTCTCTCTCTCGCTCTCGCTCTCTCAGGAAGGCGGCTCAGAATGAATGACAGTAGGCATGCTTCTAAACAATCGTTTTCATTATCCGTTAATAGGCAAAACCTTTTCATGGGTTGATTGCAGTGAAGTCATCTGCATTCTGATGAAAAGCACGATTAATTGAGAAGGACATTTCACTGGCGTCATTACTATGTTTATAGACCAAGCTGTAGCACTACAGAACACAACAAAATCTCAACATGGTGGTGCATTTCAAATACAACTCGAACTTAACTCGTAACACGGCGAATAATGCGTATTTTGAACAATTTCAAGCGAACGGCTTTACTCGTGGTCAGCACTCCCAGACAGCAGATTTGCGTTTTCCTTAATCTGAATTCATTTTTCAATATTTCATTTTTTGAGTGTTATGCAATAAACCCGGGGGACTAGAGCACGAAACCCTGTGGTCGCACCTGCCTGCAGCGGAGTGAAGAGTTCGTGATGGTCTCGTGAGGCTCAGCTTGCATTAGGCTATTTGACATGTGAAGTGTCTGTATGAAGGGGGTGAATGAAGGAGTAAAATGTATGTTAGATAATCTCGCTAGCAAGGAGGAGCAAATTCACTTTTGTGAATACAAAATGAGATCTTAACTACCGACCAATCTACACGAGTGACAAACATTTGTTCAGTCTCAACCATTAAGGCTTCTGTTGAATTAGGTAACACGTCCATCATCTAAACGCTGTCAGTTCAGCATTACGGTATATGGCGATTGCAAAAATAAATAGAGTTAACGGTCTGTCAGACTGACACCAGCTCATCTGTCATCAGTTTCTGTCAAAACCATTTGGACCATCTCATATCAGAATTGGCCTCATAACCTTTCGTTTGTGTGGTGTTGAACTATCCAGAATATTAGAGTTTTCTGTTACAGTAGTTCTATGTGCTTGGCTAAGCTATTGAGTGCCTGTAAAATATGCCTTGCTCTATAGCAGCTGTAACGGACCTGTGGCTTTTATAGCCTAATTCATTAAGACATAAAGAGGTCTCATATGAGTCATCCCTTCCATTGCCGCGACTGTATCAGCATGTGCAGCGCCACTGAGGTTATGTCCATGTTGAAGTAATACATTTCATTATAATTAATTGGCTGATCGATTCAGGGTATCTGTTGGGAGTTGTGATCATCAGACCAACAAGGATAAATCAGGAGGAATCAGCCATTGACCAACAAGGTCATGTTGAAGGATCAGACAGACATATTGAAGGTAGCATTCCTTGCAGGTTGTTTACGTCAGTGTTATTAAACAGAATAGGAGGGGCTGAGACTGCAACCAGGGACCACATCTTTCTGGCTTCAGTGCGTTGTGATCACCTGAGCTTGCAGTCCAGTACCTAAACTGTACAGAATCAGAATTGCACCGAGCTATTGCAGCAATGAAGATTGCATCTCGCTGTGATGTTCCCCGACAGATTTATTGTTTAGAAAATTACTTATTCAAGGATGTAGCTTACCATAAATCGTGGTAACAAAGCAGTGGAATCAAATTGATTTTGAATCGTTGGCCTGCCCATCTTTGACATATTTTCCGCTTTTATAGGAAAGAATTGATATGTTTTCCATGTTTTCGTAATAACAGCTTTTGTCCTTTAAAAGTTAGTACATCTCAGCAATTGATAAATACTTTTTACCAGAAAGGTGAGTTCTGGACATGTAGAATTATGACTTGTAGAATTAGGCTATAAAGCATGTTTACAATAGTTTTATTAAAATGAACGAGATTAGTGGCCAGACTTTCTTGACGACAAATTATTCATATTTTGTAAACTGGTCAAAATCGTAATTGTTGCAGGTCACCTTCCCGATGCTTTTTAAATGACAAAGAACAAATACAAGAGATGCTAAATAGACTTATTTTGGGTTTGCGTAATAATGTATATGGTCGCTTGAACAGTGCCAGGGATTGAGCCCCTTAAACGAGGGCGGGGCCTCGTTCAAACATGTGGCGCACACCACCTCCGAAGATGGCGTTTTTAAATGTTGATCTGGAGGTTTGCGCAACAGAATGAATATGTAACATCATCATTACTTAAATATGTCTTGGAACATGTACCATATTGTAAATAAGCATTAGTGAACAACTATCCAAACACTTGGGGGCTACTGCGGTCTAAAGAAGATCTCGATCAGTGTAAATTGGAATGGAATCATGCCCCATGCATAAACAGAATCATAAAAACGTTGTCATTGTGGAGCAACTAAAAACACTTGCAGCTTAAATATTCAAATATTACCACCCACAGCACTTAATAGAGATCGCCATGTTAGCTACCGGGTTAACAACATGACTAGTGAGTTTATATGCTTTCCAGGACCGGAGCCTAGCAATTTGAGTGTGTTTTCATAGGCCTAAACCCTAACAAACCTTGCGTCATTTGTCTTAAGGAGCGACTCAATCGCTGTTTGGTACTTGTACTTTGCTATGTGCCACAGTAGGCTGTATCACATGTCAATTTAATCAACACATTTTCTATCCTGATGACTAAAGTGGTATTTGAATTTTTCCAAGATTTATGCCACTTAGCTCAAATTCTTACTTTTTATGAATCAAACCCAAAACACTGGTGTTGCAAACAACATGCTCTACCAACTAATCTACACTAGACTAGATCTTCAATTGATTAACTAGCAATAAAACATTTTATGCCACATTGTATAACATATATTATAACACCTATAATATAATATAATTATAACATCTAAAATGTATAGCCAACAATACATTTATTTTACCCTGTCCTTGTGTGGACCATAAGCATTATTCTCATTCACAATTGCCCTAAAACAAACCTAGAAATAGCTTTTTGGGACCTCATTGGCACTCTTGAAATGCCTCTTCAAGGTCACATTTTCCTTTTTTAGGCTACATATTTAGTTCCCCCCATGACAGTAAACTATATACAAACCCACATCATCTCACCACAGGGAACTCACAATGCACTGCTCTACATCTTCAAGGTCCCCCAATCTCGTTGTTGCCAGCATGGACAATGGAAGAGCGATGAAGCAGGGTTGAAACAATGACATTTGCTAATGATCAATGTGATTACTGCTTATCTGAAGGCCTTCTTTGTTTCCCGAAAGGCACCCATTACATCTTTACTACAAGCCTGTTCCCCAAAACGCTGGGACGATGCGTAAAATGCAAATAAAAACAGAATTCAATGATGTGCAAATAAATTATCTCTATATTTAACTGAAAATAGTACAAAGACAACATATCAGAGGTTGAAACAGAGACATTTTATTGGTTTTTGGAAACAGACATGCCCATTTCAAATGTTATGCCAGCAACGTGTTTCAAAACCGGGGCATGATAGTAACTGTGTTGATCACCTCTCCTTTTAACAGTCCTCCCTTCTGTCAGACTCATCCTCTCTGGAATTACCCTTTAAGACCTGATCATGTTACTGACCTGCTGCCAACTGACCTAATATGGTGTGTGATATTCCACCAGGTGATGCTGGCATCAAATTTAAAGTGGTACTTTTCAAGAAACAACAAAATTCCTCAGTTTCAACATTTGATATGTTTTGAATATGGTGTAAATGACACATTATTGCATTCTGTTTTTCTTTACATGGAATGCGGCTTCACAACTGTTTTGGGAACAGGGTTGTAAGAACATCTCTTGAAATATGCACACTCCCCCTCATGCTGACTGAGGGCTGTGTTTGGCTACTTGTAAGAAAGCAGGTAAAGGGTACTGATGATACAACTCCAACCTCCATCATCAAATCAGGAATTATGTTCACAATAATAATACCCTAAACAGATATTTTCCATCTACTATGTCCACTCTATAGTCCATCAGACTGCAGGTCTCTTTATTGATTGCGTTTCAAATTAGACCTAAAGTGTTCTCTGGGGTCAAATCAAATCCCTGGTCAGGCTAGTGTGACCAAATCTAGCTGTCTTCTGTCGCCACTGGATGTATGTAGACACATCTATAAACCACATCAAAGGTCAAAAGATTGTACGTTATTCATTATTAATGCCACTATACCGTAGACATATCTATTGCACCCTCCCAGTAGAGTGTCTTTGAAGTTGTGTTCTTCGAGTTCATCCGTTGGGACGTAAGCAGATCTCGTGCTCCCCCATCTCCTTATATTCCTTTAAGTGTTATTAAAAGTTCATCTCCTGATTATGATTTTTTTATCCTGTTAAATGCGGTGACGTCAGGGAGCGGCGTCAGATAGGCGGCTCGTTGGCCAGACAGGGCCTCAAGCAATCTCTCTCCTCACATTATTCCCTGTCATTCATATTCACTCTCTCTCCTTGCTATAGAGTGCTTGCACACTCACGCACACTTGTACACCGGCAAACGCACAGAAAACGGGACCCGTCATTGAATTATTCACTATTACCAAGGTTTCCAGTAGAACGCAACGCGACCGATTTTGTTAACAATCTACCCTATTTGCATGAGCACGCAAGCTCGCATAAACACTTACAATACCTAGTCAAACATGCATACTCCTCACGTTTTATGTTAGATTACACCTGTGCGATAAGTGAGACGAAAATATGCAAATCTTTACGGGCGGGATAATGAGGATACTCCACTCACACTGTCTTTAGTGTCACGTGGCGACATTGTGTCATTGCGCTTGTGAATGGGCTACTAGATCTATTGGTCTGTATAACACAGACCTTGTTTAGTTGAATGGTGCTGGTACTTACGAAGTAAAGCAGCGCGTGTTCAACTTGTTTAAACTAAAAAAGCATGTTACAATTCACGTGAGGACTTAATTTGACTCAATTTGTTATAAGACAAGACGGGCAACCGACACACTGACCTAGAGAACAATCACAGTCAGAGGAGTTTGCGTAGTTAGGATGAACAACACGAATATTTAAGCATATCCATATTAGCCTATTAAAATGTGTGGTACTAATGAAATTATAGATTTAAGTATCTTATAACTCTTTATAAAATAAAATATTAATCTCATCCATGTTAGAAAATAAATTTCTCCCATGGTTGAGCCACTGACGCGATGGCCCTGTGCTGCATCTCCAGTAAAATTATCCTCTGTATTTCCACGTCCAGGGATGAGACTAGTATTCACTACAAGGGTCATGGGTGTCTGTTCGTTGTTGCTTGGGAGAGTGAAAGGCACGGAGATTCCGTGGAGGGCGTAGTCAGCATTGTTAGTCCGAATCCAATTGGCTGTCGCCGAGTCAAGACGCCGCCCCTGCGCGCATGACATGGAATTCACTGGCGCCAGGGCTGACAGTGAGTACAGCTGCACGTCGCTAGGCCTGTCCGTCTCCACCGGAGTTAACCCAGCTGATAACCCTGCACTAAAACCAAAGAAAATAGACCAAAGATATTTTGGATGAGTTGAATCAACACAGCAAAGGAAAAAACATGTTCTTACTGAAGAAGAGTTGTCACAAAGGAGCTTGAAAACGGAATAACTAACCTCGCTTATACTGACAAGGTATTATTTATTTAAAATATGTTTCCCACACAAATTGTATGTAAAAAAAATACTCGACTCTGTACGAATTATAATCGTTTGTTCTGAGTGGGCTACTGGCGATTCGTTAATGCGGTAAAGGCATGGGTTCCAAAGTAGCCGATTTGGTGATTTCCAGGTTGCTTTGAATTTGAATAGGTGGGACGATTGACTCAAATGCTTCTTATGTTGCATCTTTAAATGCTTCGCTTACAAAATGCACCTAAAGGGACCAGCCGCTCGGAGTTCTTTTCTAGGACTGGACAGAATAGCCCAATCGTAACGTTACACAATGTAACCACATTTTATCCGAATTAATAACATTTACATTTTGGTTTCATTACAGGTGTCCTGCGCCAGGCACTACTCGATACCTGTTGAAGAAGCAGAGCAATAAGAAGAGCTCAATTTCACTAAAGAAACGAGTAAAGACCAAAATATAGGAGATTGACTTGTCTAAAGTCTTGCATAAAACATCCTGAGTTGTTTTCCATAATAGGACATTTTTATCAGTGGGGGAGACGCGTTTTGCAAAAGCCAAAACAGAGAGCGAGGGAACGATTCAGGAACAAGCTGTTCTCTCCCTAGAGGCTCCTCTTCGCTTTTCACCCTGTTTGCCCAACACGGAGAGAACCACACAGACATGGATGTAGCGGCTGATCCGCCACGGTGGATGCACCACCATGCCGTGCTGAACGGCCAGCACCCAGACTCTCACCACCCCGGCCTTTCACACAACTACATGGAGCCCACCGCACAACTTCTGCCCCCGGACGAGGTGGATGTTTTCTTTAACCATCTGGATTCGCAGGGAAACCCGTACTACCATAACTCAGCTCATGCGCGGGCAAGAGTGTCATACAGCCAAGCTCACGGTAAGACCTCACGTTGACCTAAATAATGTAACTTTCCAGATAATACAACCCACTGTAACAAAAGTTTGTTGAAATTTGTCGGAGCGGATATAGGACCAATTTTGACCAAATGTCTATGCAAAATAGGTTCTACAACACGTTCCAAATAGCTTACCAGAGCCCATGTCTAGTACTTATATCCAACATAAATGTTGACCCAACATAATTAAGAACTTGATGGTGGTATAATTTATTTGTTTTTGTCTGGAGACGTTTTTCTAGAAAAACTGTTAAATGTCAGAAGAAAAAAAAATTGCGTTTATTCCGTCACCAGATAAAATAGGTGCCTTTGTTTCATATTTATGAAATATAAAATAACAATATCATCCACAAAGAAACAACATTCTTTTTGTATTTTTCTGCAAACGATATATTTCAAACCACAACAATTTCACATAACGATGGAATGTTTTTATTTTTCTATGACATCACATAATGATAATAATCTGAATTAACAGTACAATTATTAACCTTTTGTAGACCTATGAGTTCAAACTATAAATATTAATTTTAACTCTTTCAGCACGGCTCGCTGGAGGTCAGGTCTGCCGGCCACATCTCATCCACAGCCCAGGGATTTCATGGCTAGAGCCCGGCAAAGCCGCCCTCTCTGCCGCCCACCATCACAACGCATGGGCGGTCAGCCACTTCAGCAAGACCGGGCTGCATCCCTCTGGCTCCGCGGCACCTGGCGGACTTTCCGCAGTATATCCCTGCAGCAGCAACGCAAACACGGCCTCAGCTTCCTCCTTAACGTCCGCGTCCCATTCGAGTCCACATCTGTACAGTTTCCCCCCTACACCGCCAAAAGATGTCTCCCCAGACCCCGGAGCCATGTCCCCCTTGTCCTCTACCCCGAGAATGGATGAGAAGGAGTCTATCAAGTACCAAATGTCCCTTTCCGACAGCATGAAGATGGAAGGTTGCAGTCCTCTCCGGAGCAGCTTAGCCTCAATGAGCGCCCAAACCCCTTCCACGCATCACCCCATACCGACATACCCCACTTATTCCCTCCCGGCAGCGCATGACTACGGGAGCAGTCTTTTCCACCCTGGTAGCTTACTCGGAGGATCGGCGTCCAGCTTTACCCCGAAATGTAAAAGCAAAACTCGATCGTGCTCAGGTGAGTCTCATCTTGAAAATGTGGGATTTTAGACGTTGACTACGTAATGATAACGGCGACCACGGAGATGATAATGATTGTTGTTAGGTGAAGTGGAAGCAGCAAAAGTAGTAGTATGATGGAACACTCGGAAAGTTATTGTTTTTGGCTACGTCGTTATTAAAAACAAAGCAGTTAAGCTAAAACAAGTATAATAAGAAATCTGTCCCATGTAATGTAGATATTATAAGAAAGTGAATCGAATTACTGCGACTCGAAACATTATGGAACTAAATTAAACATCAAAATTAAATCTTCAGCCTGTACAAGAGTCCTACATTTATTATCCGTAAATGTAATATTCGTTTTGTAATAATAATGGTATACGTGGCATGTTCAGAACAGTTTAAAAGTATACACACACACATCCTTAGAAAACTGGACAAGATGGGCTAATAATATCATGACCACAACTATCCTGGACCCACTAAATGGGAGTGGTATTCAGGGGTTAATTAGACAGAAAATACCTGGGTGAATGTTTCACAGCCCTTTTCACACTTACATACACGTTTCGTAGGTATTTTATATCACACACACACACAAACACACACACTCACGGTTTCTTTCATCGCCAAAAGTAAACACAATCCGCCTTAAAGAACAGGAAACTATAGGCCCCTAGACAAGCATGAACCCAAAGCAGTGTCACATATCCACGTAATAGTAATCCTGTATGTGAATCGTTCTGCACGGACCAAAAATGTTATCTCAAATCCATTTTAATTCTCATGAAAATGACAAAAATAGATTATGCTAAATAAATATAGGCATATAAAACGTTTACCTAAAACGGTTTATTAGTTATTAGAGTGGGGGTTGTGAGTACAGGTGCAAAATTGGTGGTGTGAGGTTGAAATATTGTGTTAATGTTCTCACTAATTTTTGCGGCTATGTATACAAATTCTGCATAGTGTTTTAGCGCATAAATCCGTGAAATAAACATATATTCTTATAACGATGATTATATGCTGAATGGTGATAAGGAACACTGCTTTTTGTACACTCTGAGGACAAACGCAATTGTAGGTCCCTGGCTGATAATGTACTTATTTGGGTAAAACGGACACCCAAGACCTCAGGTGACGCGTTTTTTATCCTCTTTCATCAACCGCGACTCAATTACGATCATACTAGTTTGGCCTTGAAAACTGCAAACTGGATACAGCCCCGGAGGTGTGAAAAGAAGATCTGCTCGCGCACATAGCCAAACAATCTCAGTATTTACAATGAGCCGTTTCTTTGTTACATAATACAGCATTGTGGAGACTGACATTTGGCGAATGTAGACAGGGCTGATTGCCTTCAAGCAGTCCCTTTTTACTGAGCACGAGTATTCATTTGTTGGAGAGTGAAAGCATCAACAAAAAAATGCATTCACCATATTTCATAATGAGGGATTATATGTCCCAACATAATCCTAAAGAGTGTTCTTTAAAAAATCAGTGGTTGTGCTATTATGGTCATTCTCAGACAGGCATCATATTATATACTGTTAGGAAGACCCAGCTGGACAGATTATCCTCCTCACTAAATGTATGTGTTAGTCTCTCTGATAATACTGTCCTGATACTTGGAACCTCTGTCTCTGTGGGGATGTCCACAGACTACCATCTAGGCTATATCATCACACTATTCTGGTGGAGTCCCAGATCAAACATAGAGGCACTTCCTGTTGGATTTACCCTAATCCAGACCTCCTTCCTCGCCCTTTCTCTCATTCTCCTGGTTGCCCCATTTTCTCCCATGTCTCCTTCTCCGGCTGTCCCTACTCAGCTTGAACTGGAGCCGATAGAAGCATATGCCCCAATCACACTATTAACTCACATAATCTAGACTAACAATCTGTGTGTTAAAACAAACGTTGAAATCAGCACACCTTTTCAAATGGAAACATGTACCTTCCATGGGGGTTTTAACTGAAAACGAAAGTCACCTTTCTACGAATTCATCTTGAAAGCGAGTCAGAGCCTACTATGATGAGGTTATGAGGTTGAGTTAGTAACAGGTTGATGTTGATACCACATACATATACGCATGCATGGACATGACCACAAACACCCACACAAATAACATGCACACACACGCACAGACACACGCACACACACATACATACACACACAAATAAAAGCACAGAAACCACTAATGATTAATATTTATTCTTATGTTAATTATGGGAGGATTGCAAGTAGTCTATCACTTAGAACCTTGGTGAACAAAAGGTTGATGGTTCAAACTCCATTGTTGACAGGGCAGCCTGTTAATCTACCCTTGAGTAAGACATTTAACACTCATTTCCACAGTGTCGTAACTTTTTTTTTGCATGAGCACCCGATATTTTATCTTTTAAATCAATCACAGCAAAAGGAGGAATACTCAGACATCTTTTCTGAAACATTACTTGGTCCCAAAAGATCCAAAGCTGAAAGAAACCAGATCAGAAACTAGATCAGAAACCAGATCAGAAACTAGATCAAACACAAAAAAAACCTGGCAGCATTTTCATGTTGTTCCAAGAGTGTGTAAAGGGTTCAATACACTCTCGTACAAACTTCAAATCAACAACACTCAGCCTACTCACAACAATAGGAATTTAAGAACAGAACTAAGGGACTGCGGGTAGAAAAAGAACATTCATTCTTAAAACGTTTTCCGCGCTTCAGTGCACAAATATGCAGTCATGGCCAGCACGGTTTTCCGGAACAACAATGATTCAAAATGTTACATGCCAGAGCAACAGGTTACATGATGTTACATCCCAATGCAATGGCACTAGTGAGTGTGTGTGTGTGTGTGTGTGCATGATACATTCCAGTTGACGGGTTAATTTTATAAATGTCCCTGTGCCTTTCCTCCACCTGCATGCTGCTCAGAGGGGCGCGAGTGCGTCAACTGCGGCGCCACCTCCACCCCCCTGTGGCGGCGGGACGGGACGGGCCACTACCTGTGCAACGCCTGCGGCCTTTACCACAAGATGAACGGTCAGAACCGACCCCTCATCAAGCCCAAGCGCAGACTGGTGGGTACCACGGAGCCGCACACACACACACGCAGAAACACACACAGAGCAGTTGGTGTTGAGTGCCGCGACACAAGGGGGAAATAGGACCGTTGGGGGGGGGGGGGGGGGGGGGGGGGGGGGGGGGGGGGGGGGGGGGGGGGGGGGGGGGGGGGGGGGGGGTTGGGGGAAATTCCAGGAAAGTTATATTTTCCCAATCAGTTTCCGGGAATTGTGTTCCACGCTGGCCCCTGTGCTCCGGGACACAGGTTACTAGTGGAGTGCAGCTATCTAGGTTGTTTCGGCCATCGTTATTGCTGCTACTTCTGATACTGTCACTGATACCGGCGCCAGTGCAGGCCTCTGTCATCTCCGACTGTGACTATAACGCACTGTGATGGTCAGCTGTGGAGGTTCAGAGACTGTGACTCTACACGCCTTGGGTTATTTACTCACTTTCTGCGCTTATCCTAGTCACACGACTGTATTTGGCAATAGGAAACATAGACTTGTGTGTGGCTATTCTTTGTTGGTGAGTATATGCGACTGGTGTGTGCGATACATACACGGCTATCTCCTTCTGCTATCTCGTTGCGTCTCTTGGCCAAGTGCTAGACTGAGCCTGCTTCGAGCTTGGCCGATGTTACGTTGTGTATTTCTCATGGTAAACTAATTTCAACATGATTGTTGTGTTTTCCTATAAGGGTAGCGGGCAGGTCAGATCCACACTGATACCCAGTCAGACAGCAGTTCAACGGACTATGTAAATGTTGTCATTACTGAAATTGCAAACTTAATGTGCTGCTGATTCCACTGATTGGGGTTAAATGCTAAAAGCTAATATTTTCATGTAACAGTAACTTTCCACAGCCCAGAGCTAACCAGACGTGAAAGCATTTGGTCAATGAATAAGGCGCATGTATAAAAAACCTGTGATGGTGGGAATTGGCCCAAAGCGATGTAGAAAGAGGAACATATACATTAGAAAGAGGAACATATACATTAGAACACAAATTCCATTGTGATCTAGATATAAATATATTGCTTGATGGCCATTTTAATTTATATTAAAGAAGAAAAGCAAAGAAATAGAATTTGCAATGGCCAGTGGAATGATATGATGACATATAGAAATGACCCAAGTCTCTCATACAACATGTGAATATGTCCTGTATTTATAAAATGTGAAATATGACACATTAATGCTGCATGTCGACTAATATGAGTAATATAAAATAACATTTGTAATAACCATTGCAATACTTATTTCACTGAGCTATCATTTCTGGCAATTATTGGTTAATATTAGCAATACTTTTTCCACACCCTTAGAAATGCATATGGAAATCTATTATTTTTATTTTAGAAATGTAGTCATTAATATAAAACAAACCGTCATTATCAGTTATCTTCAAACACAGGGGTAATTTTCACAATTTTCTGGAAATTTTGAAAAATATTTAGAACTTGAATGTATGCCTATTTTGGATAGGCCTATTGAAATGACTTGGGAATTGGTTATAAAATGTCTCAGGAATCAGGATACATTATAATATGATTTAACACACAGGTTTGGCCTATTTAACACCTCATATTTTATGTTGACTGCATTTCTTAAGGACAATACTTGATAATAATATTCTGGGCATCTTACTAGAAAATATGACTAAATATACAATAGGACATTATTTTCAAAAGGTCTCAGCCGACGGCAAAAGGACTCCACTGATTGGAATGAGCCAACGTAGGCTAGTCTATAACAATTATTACCGACGAATACAATTGATTCCTCTGAAATATTTCTATCGTGGCTTGAGTTCTTTTGTATTATTAGCCCCAATGCTATATGCCTTGAACCGTTATGGCAAAAATAGTTTTTAGTGCAAAGTATATTCGAAAACCACTATCAATAGGCTAAAGCATAGGCGTGGGTTAATATTGAATAATTCACTTTCAATTATTTTTCCCTACAGCCCTAATGTCTAAGAAATGCATTCGATAATTTTCCATATTCGTCAGTGGCCCGTGCGTCTCAGCTTGCGTGTTGTCATTGCTCGCGAGAGGGGCCTTCCAGTTATTTCCTATCCGGAAATCTGTCCGTACCGATAAGGATGCGGGGCAAGCGCATGTTTCCGTACGTGTCGCGTTAACTACCCTTACTTTTCTATTGCAGTGGTCAAGCCGGCCAGTTCGCATAGCATAGACTACAGTAAAGGAATAGACACCACATTTCAGGACCCTTTCTGTGCAAAGCAATAACATTGAAAGAGAGAGAAGCAGGCAGCGCTTAGGGGAAGTGTTTTAACCTGCTGTCAGGACAAGGTCAGGTCTCGAACCTAGACTCGTAGACGTTTTTACTTGGAGGTTTGTTTATTTAGGAACGTTTGACACAGATTGAAAGATAACCTCCTTGACTCACCCACGGGCAGTTGAGCTAATTCTTAAAACAGATATATGAACCATATATTAAATTGGGATTATTTTTTGGTATTTTAACCAATTGTATTTAATGAAAAAAATGTTTTGTTTGAGTGCGTTTTTAGCACGCCTATAAAGACAGTTTAAAACCAGAAATTGATCTTAAGCAAAACTAACCTAAGTAAAAACACATTTTCAGTACACATTGTGGTTAAAATTGATTGGAAATAAATTGAAAAATGTCTTCCTATAAAACATAATGTTACAGTGATGCAATGGAGAAACTATTTGTATAATTTTAGCAACACTTGAAAAATATTCTCTACCAGGTAGGTTGAGTTGATCATACAATGAATCATATCATGTTAATGCTATGCAATTATACACAATTAAGAAATATTTGTATTTCATTTCGTCTGTGCAAATGGAAATGTATTTAAATATACATACCGTTATATTTATTCACCAAATTGTTCAGTGCTTACAGATTACATTATACAAACCCTTAACACATTAATTTACTTATACTTGAATAATTAAATATGAAGAACAAAATAGAATAATTGTATTTTATGATGATAAAAATATTTTTAGTAGGCCTGTCTTACATTATATACAACAAGCATTTCTTACACTATTTAAAAATCCATGCAAATTCTAATAAAACAGTGTTTGTTCCAATTTCCCGATGTTGTGCTAAATTATTTAATGTACTAATTGAAAAAAATGACAATTCCTAATTCACGGCTCATACTGAAGCTATATATACTTAATTTCAGTATTTGATTATTTATGTTCTAATAGATCTTCCCTGGTCAGTTCATATTTAGAAGTACTTCCCATGAATCCATGTAGGTGTGTATGGTTACCAGCCATGTGCTCTTCTGACAGAGGGTTCAGGTTGCAACATTGTGCTGTAGGGGTGTACTTAAATGTGTAAATGTTTCATATTAAGTGTGAAGAATCCATCCGTGATGGCTGGGGATCGCACAGGCAGCCTGGATCCTGGAGGGCCTACGTTGCCCCCCACACTTCCTAATCTCCATTCAATGGCAATACTTAGCATCTCGAGTGGAAGACCTTTGATAGTCTATCTGTAGAATGAAGAAACAGACCTCATGCTGGGAGAAAACTGTAGCCTATATAGGGCTCGACAACCTGCAAATATGATCATTCAGCATGACTTGATTCATAGCAGCTCATCGTTCATTCCAGGTTAATAAAGACCAATTAATACAATAACCATATACATCTATTTGGTGTATTTTAGTACAATATATGAACAATTGTTTACCTTTGTTTCACAATTTAAGTCTATTCATGTTTATAATGACGAGCTACTTAATTCTCGGAATTACAATAAACTACCACAAATGAATTAGTTAAATATATGCAAATATATGATGAACATCTACCCCCCCCCAAAAAAAACAATAGAAATACTACAGCACATGTCCTCCAGGAAACGGATATGCATATCCTAATCTGAACACCGTCCAGTCGTTACAAACCAATGCTTCCATCCGTTCTGTGTCCATGCCGTTGTGGTCTAATAAAGGCTCTCTCCGTGTCTCCCTCCAGTCCGCGGCCAGACGAGCCGGCACCTGTTGTGCTAACTGCCAGACCACCACCACCACACTGTGGAGGCGCAACGGCAACGGAGACCCCGTGTGCAACGCCTGCGGTCTCTACTACAAGCTGCACAACGTGAGTCTATCCCGGCAGGAACACCAGGCCCACCCACATCCAGCCAGACAGGTCAACTAGACGGACAGGTTGCATCCATTGTAACAGGGAGGCATAGGAAGAGGGAGAGAGAGAGAGGGAGAGAGAGGGAGGGAGGGAGAGAGAGAGAGAGAGAGAGAGAG
>JACXGK010003972.1:0-15051 GCA_016801125.1 Novumbra hubbsi | reverse complement strand
CTGGGCCCCCAGACATTCTGGCCTCATAGCCACACTGGGCCCCCAGACACACTGGGCCCCTAGACATTCTGGCCTCATAGCCACACTGGGCCCCCAGACACACTGGGCCCCCAGACATTCTGGCCTCACAGCCACACTGGGCCCCCAGACATTCTGGCCTCACAGCCACACTGGGCCCCCAGACACACTGGGCCCAGTTGGTGTTTTCCTCTCTGTGCTTTATTGTTTCCATGGTAGGCGTCATCCCCTTGAGACACAATGGTGGGACTGTTGTTCAGGGAGACCAACTGCATCTGTTTAAATGAGGCACAACTTTTGAAGGTTGAGCTTTGGTGTGGATTTAATTGAATCAGGGCCTAGGGCAGCACGCCCCGAAGTGTATCTGTTTCGTTTTTAATGGTGGAACATAAAAGAGTGCAAACACAGCTTTTTAATAGTTCATTTGTTTCAGTATACCTATAATGGTTAGACATTTCTAATAATTTAAACGAAGTAAGCTTAGCCATAATGTTTCAGTCAGCCATACTTACCTTCCATTGAGCTGATTACAAACCCTCAGCTCACTCCCGCCCCCCGCCCCACCCACTTCCGCCCCGCCCACAGGTGAACCGGCCCCTGACCATGAAGAAGGAAGGCATCCAAACACGCAACCGCAAGATGTCCAACAAGTCCAAGAAGGGCAGGCGAGGCAGCGACGGCTACGAGGAGCTGTCCAAGTGCATGCACGACAAGACCTCCCCGTTCAGCGCCTCCTCCCTGGCCGGACACATGACCCACATGGGTCACCTGCCCCCCTTCAGCCACAGCGGACACATGCTGCCCACGCCCACGCCCATACACCCCTCCTTTGGCCACCCCCACCACTCCAACATGGTCACTGCCATGGGCTGAGCCGGGGGGGGTGGGGCCGGGGGGCACGGGGGAGGACAGTGTTGGTGACGCGCGTGTCCATGTGGACCGTGTTGCTGTATAGAGAATGTAAAGAGTACAGGGGGTGACGTGGGGGGCACGGCTGAATCCACTTTCCTCTCTATTAGGTACCTGCTTAGATACGCCTCCACCCGCTCCTATATGGTCCCCTCCCACCTCCTCACTCTCCTGCAGCGTTGTGCCACGCAGGTCTGTGTAACTGTGAATATTGTACATGTGTGAGATACGGGCTTGTGAAGACGGAGCAATTCCCTTCACGCCGTTTATAACCTATATGCTGGATTTCTGCTCATGGACTTCTACTATTTTTAATGGACGTTACAAAGAAAAATGGAAACAAGCAAACAAAAACAAAAAAAGTGCATAAAGCCTAATTGAAAACAGCTTTATTGTTGAAACAGTTTATTATTATTATTATTATTGTTATTATTGTTTGTGTCATTTTTATGCAGATAATTTATTGTCCCTCTGCCTTTTGCCTTTTTTTCTCACATAAATCATAATGGATATTGTTATCACAATTTTTATCATTATAAATATATTTTAGCTAAAGCGCTTTCTGACCTGTAAAACGTTCCTCTTCACAAAAAGTAAATGAATCAAGTTTAATTCTGCTCCCTCTCTACGAGCTCCCCAAACAAATCTGAGGGCTGTTTAAAACATTTAGCAATGAGACAGAGAGATACACAGACCATCGCAAAAGATGAACAACAAGTATTAGCCATTTCAGCTGCCATATTGGATATATCAATCTGACGCTATTTTTGGAATATGCTAATTTACATGATAATACAATGTCCTGATCAACAATACTTCCACCTTTCCTGTTATGTTAACGTTGCCACGGTGATGCACTGCACCTCTATATGTCTGTGGTGTTTGTCTCTGTGTCACAGCACAGCTTTGATTTGTTGGCTCTCTTCTAAGCAGGTAGAAAACCACCCACTTGCTTATTATTATCTGTCCAAAGGAGTTATGACCTGAATTATTAAGATCATATGATATGATCTGGATGCCATTACATAATGATAATAATAAAGAAACCTTGTAAACAAGAATGAGACGTCTCTACAATGTGTATTCCCTCTGAGAGATTTATTTATTCCACAAATAAAAACACACACACAAACTTAAAACTTATCATCAACACTTTGCAGAAAACATTGTTGTACATTCTGCACCTTACAAAGAATGATTTTTAAATGTGTCTGTAAAGCTGACAGTACTCAAGGTTTCTACATGGTCTGTAAGTGGTATTACTTGTTTCATTGCCAGTATGCTGTTTTAGCATAATGCTATCTGTAACGTCCATAACACTTGTGGATGTGGTGTACAATAATCTATCATATGCTAACTTCATATTCACCAGTTGGGGTGCCTGTTCTGGAAGTATTCTTTAGACTTAGCTGAATTAATGTGTAGAAATCTTGAAGATATTGTTTTGAAGTGTCTTCAAAGTCACAAGGTAAAATTAATTTATTATGCACAACAGTAAATGTATACAAAGGCAGTAAGAGTGTTTATCAAGAAAATATATAAAGGAAACACATAAAAAAGGCACACCATAAACTGACCTAAGATGGTGTCCAGAAAAGCAGCCTGGCAGAAAAAGCCTATGTAAAGTGTATTGACTCAATAAAAATTACTAAATTTTCTAATTTAGTTACATTTTAAAGACAACTACGTACAATATTTGGTACAACTGGTGAAGGCTATTTTGTACCCAAAACCTCCTTGCACCAAACCATTTCTTCAGCTGAAACTGTAAAGAAAACCGACCATGAAGTCAGTTTTCAGATGTTTGTTAAAACAAAGCCAAATGACAATGGACCTCATTTTAGACACTAGAGAGATATAACTTGTTTGCATAGCCTTTGTCCGAGATTACAATCCCAGAACATGCTTGCAATTTCAACTTCTCAGGAGCTAATTTCAAATTATTTAAGGTTTAAAGAATGCCCTCTACCAACATTAGTTCATGCACTCACCATAATGTTGAATGTTATTCAACAGCAAAGAACACAGATTTTATATGGTTCTGGGTTTGTTTTACTCCTGCAAAACCCACAACCTATAACAGAGACATGGTTTTGGTCTGAAATTCCCACTCTAAACCACCTTAATAATCTATGGAATTAAAGATGTCTTGCATTATCAAGTTCCCTGTACCAAAGGCACCATAGGCAACAATACCTTACTAACATCGTCATTTATAGTGGATATTAGGGAATTACATTTAGGTACGTTATCACCTCTATAGAAATGATCAAAACCTATAATCTTACTCTATTTCTGTTTTTGGCCAAACGTGATGTGTTTTGAAAGACCCATACTGTATCTCAACATCGACAGTCCCAAGTTTGAGGCAGTGCACAACACAAAGACAAATTGTGTAAAAGCAACCAAAAGTATGAAGTCCTTCTGTAATCACCCATATGGGAGAAACTGCAGTATGGGTCATAGTACATACTCATCATCTCTCTGCTGACCCATTGTAAAGCTCCATATTTCCTTACAGCTTACAGAAACATAATTGCTGTAAGAAAAGCCTGAAAATCAGGCATCCAAAGATCACATGACACAAAAGCAACCCACTTCTGATCTTAACCACCTGGACAGATAACACATAATGCACCCAAAGACCTTTCCCCACGTAATTAATACCTGCCTGAAATTTCCCTCCAAAGAGAAACTTCTCAGAAAACCCTCTGTCCTGTTCCTCAGTGGATGATACCAATCAACTTGATATCCATTCTCTAATTAACTTGCAAACATTTGAGACAAGCAACGTTGAGAGAGGTTTAAACCACGTTGCATCTATCTGCACTGTTACCCAACTGGAAGCATCTCTTTAGGGAAAAGAAAGGCTCCTCTCTCCTCAGACAGCACCATGATGCCATCTGATCCTGGGCGCCATGTTGGATCTTAGCTTTGCAGTTGGTGCAGAACGAGAATGAGAGTGTGTCTGTGAGGATGAGGACCCTTCACAAGCAGCTCTGCCCTCAGGGCTGGAGAACCAGGGTCTCTTGCGGCCAAATGCGGGGGTCATCCTGAGTGCGAGCCCCTGAAATAACCTCCCTCCCACCTCCCTACCCCCTTGACCTCTCACCCTGAAAGCACTTACACTGTCACTCTGCCAGACCCTCTCCCTCTCCACACGCAGGCATATTTACAGATCCTTTTAAAACGTCACAACTCCCTGCAAAAATATGACACAGCAAAACAAAGACACCACGTCGTAAAAACGAAGAGCGATAAAGAGAGAGTCGACGGGGAGTGTGGTGGTAGAGGTAGTGGAACGGCGGGTGGGCCTCCTAAATAAGTGTCCTCTCAGGTTTACAGTTCCCCCCCCCTCCTCTCCACATACCTCCATTTCCATTTGTTTTTCCACCAAACTCAATTAATGGAACCGAAAGCCGGACCAGGCTGGACTTCAGAGAGACCAGTTAAAGGAGAGAAAGGGATAAAGAAGATGAAAGAGGAACCAGCTTGGTCCAGTTCGGTCCACGGTCCCGTTTAGTAGGCCAGGGTTGGTGTGGGGTGGGGGTGTCGGTTAAGGTGAACACAGAAGGAAGGAACGGAAGACGACCACACAGAATAACGACCCACAGCCCTCGTCGGAAGACATCAGTGAGACCCAGGCCTCCGATGGGCTCTCATACAAACGCTGACAGCAGGATTTAAATCTCAGTTGCTTTCGAGATGTAATCTTCAATATCTCAGAGGAGCTGGAAAAAGAAGGATCACTGAAGAAAGACATACCCCAGCACAAGGATGGAGCTCTGACACCCCCGTGAACATGAACACAGACACACAAACCACATGCAGCCACACACACACACACATGCGTGCACGCACACACACACACAGATGTTTTCTGGTCAGATCCCCAGACGGTACTTTAATTGGGAGGATCAGTAATGGTGGAATCAGACATTACAAATACTGGGAGGCCTTTAACATATGTTTCTTCTTTTCATGCAGGTGGCTTCATCTCCTCTCCAGCTGGAACAAGCAAGACACAGCAGGAAACACCTATTGTCATTTATTATGATCAATGGGAGTATAACTAGCACACACACACAAAAACCTACAGGTCTATTTCACCACATTTGTAGTCCAGGTGATTGAATGAAGAGGCCTTAGTGGAAGAAACTGCTGACACACGGTGGATTCTTTGTAAAAAAGTGGGACGCACTCCAACCCCCAAGCACCGCCCAGGACAGGTCCCATTCAATCCCCTTTCTTCTCCCGACAGAGGCAGACAAATTCCTTTCTGATCTCCAAACGATCACTGATTTCCTTGAGCCTGTGGCTCGAGAGAAGAGAGAGTGAGCGTGAATAAGAGATGGAGAAATAGAAAGAGAGAAGGAAAGCTGGTGTTCACACATGGAGAGGCAGATCCGTGAGTTAGGCAAAGTTAGCCCTGCGTCGTCCCACGTGTCTGATGTCCCCTGGGACTGGGCGTCTGGACCCCGCTATCCAATGACACGTGCGACAATAGACCCATGGCTCGGCCCCAAGGAAATATGAGATGGGGGAAATCTAGGATGGGAGGTAGGGAGCAGGGGAGGTAAGGAGGGAGGAAAGAAGAAATGCAGGTGGAGGTGCCTCTGGCCAACAGTGATGCTGGTGATGTCCCCTGTCCTCTGAGACTCGCTGGGCTGCTGCAGTCACTGGACATAGACCTCCTCAGTGACCTCCCAGTCGCAGACCTGAAATACACCTCCTCCTCACTGACCTCACCCCTCAGAGATCTGACATGGACCTCCTCCTCAGTGACCTCACCCCTCGTAGACCTGAAATGCAACAACTCCTAAGCGACCTCACACCTCATAGACCTGATATAATCCGGCTCCTCAGTGACCTCACCCTACACAGACCTGATATGGACCTCCTTCTCAGTGACCTCACCCCTCATAGACCTGATATAAACCTGTTCCTCAGTGACCTCACCCCTCATAGACGGGATATGGACCTCCTCCTCAGTGACCTCATATGGACTATATGAGACACACATCCTCATGGACACGGACTCCCTATTGGCAGGCCATTGTCGAAATCCACAGTTCAGCAAGTCATCTGTCTTGGCTTTAGATCCAGCGGCATCACCAGACGCCCAGTCTCCAGTTTTCTTACACCAGCCAGGAGGCCTGCATCTGGGCCCGATCCACTGGGCCTGCTGGGGCTCGCCTATATCCTCCATGGGCATGGCACAGATATGGTGTACTGGTTTTCAGGCGATGCCACTCTGTGTTGTGTCTGGAGCCTCCCCCTTGCACATCCCTACCTCACTGCCGGCCCTCCTTCTCCCCCGATCTCCCAAGTGTCTGCTCCTGCTAAGGAGCCTCGGGAGCATCCACCCGCAGCAAACTGGGACGACCAGGAATGCTGCTAGTGACTCAATCTTAAGCGAATATACAACACCCACACACACTCGCTGGAGTTGCTGTTTTGCCCCATGCTCCAATCAGACGCATCTCCTCGTTCGCTGTGTGTATGGGGGGGAGATTGGTGTGTATAGGGGGGAGATTGGTGTGTATCAGGGGGAGATTGGTGTGATAGCGGCGATCTGACACGGATCCATGCGGTTATCTGAAGGCCTCTGTCTGCAGCCCCAGTAGTTGTTGCGTCCTGTCAGGGGATTTAGCCCGGTCCACTGAAATAAAACACGTTATCACCGCATCAGTCTATTGAGACTTCACTCTCATTCTTCTTTCACTCCCTCTCTTTCTCCCTCGCTCGCCCCATCACTTCATCTTGTAAGGAATTCATCCACCTATCAGGCAAAACACCATGATGCGGCCATGATTGCATGCAGCCTGTTTATATGCCGTCTTCCTTTGTGCTCCGCTATGCTGACGTTTTTTTGGAACATTCCGTGGACATCCTTAGCCATAGAAAAACAATATGAATACAGAAAAATGTGAAACATGGAAGGCTGAAGGGGATCTGTTCTAGTACCTCACCTCACCAAACCCCAGCGCGACTTCTAGAGCCGGCAAGATCACATCGTAGATGAGAAGCCCCGCTAAGACCAAACACTGGAGACACACACAGATTGAGAGAGAGAGAGAAAATGACAGAGAGAGAGAAAGAGAGAGGTAGAAGGAGAGAGTGTGTAAAGGAGAGAACGAGAGATATTAGGGCAGAGGGGTACAGGGAGCCCGGCCGCTGGGACGTCATGTAGCAGATCTCTGCAGTCCTATCGATAAGGCCCCCGCTCCTGACATGGCCTGGTGACATGTGCTGCTGCTCTGATGTTGCAACTCCAGCGTTTCTGCAGCTCTTATCTCCCCGGGGCAGATCACAGCTCCTGATATCTGCTTCTCTCTCAGCAATGGAAACGACCGCTGGCCAAACTAATGATGACTCAAATGAAAACGAACACACACTAACACAAGTACATATACATTTTTATACACACTCGTGTGCACGTATGACTGAGGTATAACGGCACAGGCGCATGCAAACGCACAGGCATACACAGCGTACGAACGAGTATGCACAGACCTAGGCAGTACACATGGGTTTCCTAAAAAACTACACATCCAACCAGAAGCTAGTACCCCACGTTTCCTAATTTTGTTTTTACGATTACCGAAATTTTACACTACAGATGATTATACTGTAAAATCTACAATGACTATACTGCCTCATCAACAAGGCCAGATGACCCCCACTGACATTGACACTCTCTGCACCATAACTTAAACCCATAACTTAAATTCTACATAATGCACATTGCACATTTTATGTTTACTGTAATTTTACCGTGTTTTTCTCTCATGCACCATTGCACCAAAGAAAATTCCTTGTATGTGTAAATTTCCTTGGAAATAAAGCTTTTTCTGATTCAGATTCAATACAAGACAATGCAAAAGCTACATCATCCACATTTGTAACCACTCACAGCTTACAATAAGCTGGGTCAGTTTCCATCAAAGCTTTAGCGTAAATAACAAATGCTATCATTATTTGGCAAAATAAAATGCATAAAAGGCGCTGAGTTTGCCAATAAAGTAAAAGTCAGTTGTTTCTGAGGATAACATCAACCACAGGGCTGCAATGAAGACTAGAAGATAACCCTTCTACTTGGAGCTATACTGCTGCTTCCAGTAAAGATCGGTTAGCAAAGGTCAAAAAGATCCATCATTGTTTGTCGATGGTCTCCAAACCTACTGCGGCCAAGTTGGCCTTGTGCTGTAGCAGGTGTGTGTGCTGTCCAAGCCCCTCCCACTAAGATGCTAAGAAAATACAATGTCCTGAGTATATAGGTGGAATACAAAGACAGTGTTACAGTTGAAAAGTAACTTTAGATACTTAAATTGCCAAACGTAGTACATTGAATATGGGTCTCAAACATCGTTTTGGTAAAGGTGTTCAACTGTTGTCACAGAGTGTTGCCTTCTCTTCCCCACAAACCCCACATCCACACCAGCACTATCACTCCATCTCTCTCTCTCTCTCTCCATATATCTCTCTTCATCTCTCTCTCTATTGCTCTCTCTCTCCATATATCTCTCTCCATCTTTCTCTCTCATCTCTCTCTCTTTAATTTGGTCTGATTGCCGTGCTGCCGGCTGCCTGTCTTATCGTCTTCCTCCATCCTGCAGCTCTTTCATTTCCTCTCCTCCTTATTGCTTTTCTTTATTTAATTTCTCAACAGCGATACTTTAACCCTTCTAGCATCTGGCCGGGTGCGAGCAGCGCCTCAGACATCACACGCGCGGCGACCCCTCGTGACCTCCCGCGGAAACAACAGGGCGTGGTTTCCAGTGTCATTACCGTTATCGCTAGTTAGGATCACCGTCGCTAGTTGCCATATCACTTCAGATATTATTAGCAACTAATAACAAACAACCCCCCCCCCCACACAGGGTCTGATAAGAGACGGAGAGCTGGGGATAATATCGCAGAGGGCTTTCAGAGCAGCGGTTTGCGTCACTGCAACCCACGTTCACTCCGTGGTGATGTTACACCAACTGTGACGGGGAGTCTGGCAACCGGCTCGGCACTGTCTGGGCGGAGGGAGAGAAGTCTGGCCAGGGTTGACATGTCACATTGCCTTCTTATGGCTCCATGTGGAGGATCAGGCCCCAGAACGATAATGAACCCTGAGGGCAGCAAATGCTGATCTTTGACATTCTTAAGTCTGTTGAGGTTTGCTCCAGTGAGAAAAGGCCACGGTCAAGAACAAGAACAATATACAAATACATATGTGTATACACACACACACACACACGCATGCACAACATCACACACAGATAACAGGTGCACAGGCCATCCACACTAACGGAAACAAGGCCAAGGGAAACTGGAGATGTGTAGTAGAGATATTGTAGTAGAGAAGCCACCACGACACAGCAGAACCACCCTTCTCCTCACTCACAAACACACACAAAGGGGTTTTTCTATCCTTGTGGGGATCCTGGAATCCAACCTAACAACAACCCGTACATTAACCCTAACCTAAACCTTTTCCAATACAAAGCCTCAATCAGCTAACTTTGTTTAATGAATGTAACCTAGCCATAACACCAAACCCTAGGTAATGCCTAAACCAGTATGTAACCCAAATTCTAATACTAAATCATACACAGACACACAAACAGACAGAGACAGACAGATACATATACACCCACACAGACAGATACATACACACACACACAGACAGATACATACACACCCACAGACAGACAGATACATACACACACACACAGACAGACAGATACATACACACACACACAGACAGATACATACACACCCACAGACAGACAGATACATACACACACACACAGACAGATACATACACACACACAGACACTTACACAATCAGACAGACACATACAGCCACAGACACCGACAGACAGATACATACAGCCACAGACACCGACAGACCCACAGATACATACACACCCACAGACGGAGAGACACATACAGACACAGACAGACACATACAGACACACAGACAGACACATACAGACACACAGACACTACACTTTGTCACTGCCACCTTCCATCTTTAATTTCACTGCCATTGTTGCTGTGGCCACAGCATCCTGGTGTATTGTCCATTATTGTACATCACATAATGAGTGTTTTGTTAATGTCTGAAGACGGGGAACAAACCTTGCCATTTAGCAATAAATGAAGCTTTTTGATAATAGACACAGTTGCCAAAACCCTATAACCTATTTTAACAATCACACACGCATAAATATCAACTGACGACCAGACCAGAAAAACATAATATTATTACATTTTAAACATATTCAAGTTTCAGAAGGTTTGGGGAAATGGGAAAGGAGGCCTGCTGTCTCTCCTTCAGGGGTAAAGCTGGTTTCAACATTGGGATGATAAGACAAAAAAAGCTTTCACTGAGACACACGTTTACATTTTACATATTTTCTATAATCAGAAACAGTTCATACGGGACAGAAAACACAAAACCACATGATGAATGACCAAAACTGCTGTCACAACCTGAGTCCTAGGCTCCCTGTCTTCTCTCTTTCCTTTGTTCATACACATTTAATCCTCTGGACCCAGTACTGAACTCCTCATAAGGAGCCTGAATACACGAAGACAACATCAGATAACCACATCAGAAGATAACATCCGCATTTAGCTGTGGATCGTAGTTTCATCCCGTCCATATCGGTTCTACAGGCTACCTTTCCTGTGTCACAGTGAAGCATTTCGAATAGGCACACTAATCGGTATAAAGAACACACATTTTGGACCTTAAATGGTCCAGCGTGAAGCAGCTTGACATTTACACAGAACTTCTGCATGGAACAGGTTTGTTTATGGAGGTGATTGTGATTTCTGCGAACCATTGTGTTGCGGTGAATAACAATAGACTCCTACGTTGGGCATAGAGACGTCACGTGCTGAGGAACCATGGCGACGCACTACGTGGCGTGTGACCCGGGCGATCGGTCTGCAGACTACTCCCTCACATGTGGAGCTCCATCATGGCGCGTTCGCATGCAGAGTCCATTGTGTGCGAACGGCACCCAACTGCACACACGCATACCTGCCCATTGGCGCCTCCGGGGGGGGGCATGGGGTGTACGGGTGTGTGGGGGAGGTTTGGTTCCGCCCATTTCTATAACAGGAAGAGAGGCTCGAGTCAACCCACACACCAAGGATGCTGGGCTGCTGAAGGCCAGGCTGGGTCCACACCGTGATAGGCCGGCCGAGGTACAAACTACAGCACCGTGACATTTACATCACACTGTATTGCTGGTTCAACTACCCCCCTCACCCCATTAACACCCTCACGCCGCATATCTCAGGTCTACTCAAACCTCCTCTCACGCAACTAATCCCTTAATGACCAACCTCTGAGTGAGAGAAGGGGGTGAGAGTACAAGTGATGTTTATGTGTAGGACTAATGAAAAACGAATTGGTCCAATAGGCAACTTATACAGAGAACATGTGTTCATTGCAGAGGGATGAGAGGTGTTCCCAAGGAGAAATGGCAGAGAGAAGGAAACAAGGAGACATGGCAGAGAGAAGGAAACAAAGAGATGAGTAAGAAAATTACAGCCTGAGGAACAGGGAGATAATTGTTGTCGGTTGTACCCCACAGTTGAAAGGGCTTACAAGTATGTGTGTGTGTGTGTGTGTGTGTGCGTGTGTGTATTCGTATGTCTGTGTTAAGCTCTTTAATACTCAATTGTTTGAGTACAGCATGTGAGCGGGGTCAGAGTTCATGTGACACAAGTCAGACTGAAGGCCTTTTTTCCTCCTCTTTTGTATTAGAGTCCTTGTTTCCTCCTCCTGTGCATTAGAGCCCTTGTTTTCTCCTCCTGTGCATTAGAGCCCTTGTTTCTTCCTCCTTTGTATTAGAGTCCTTGTTTCCTCCTCCTTTGTATTAGAGTCCTTGTTTCCTCCTCCTGTGCATTAGAGCCCTTGTTTCCTCCTCCTGTGCATTAGAGCCCTTGTTTCCTCCTCCTTTGTATTAGAGCCCTTGTTTCCTCCTCCTTTGTATTAGAGTCCTTGTTTCCTCCTCCTTTGTATTAGTGTCCTTGTTTCCTCCTCCTGTGCATTAGAGCCCTTGTTTCCTCCTCCTTTGAATTAGAGTCCTTGTTTCCTCCTCCTTTGTATTAGAGTCCTTGTTTCCTCCTCCTGTGCATTAGAGCCCTTGTTTCCTCTTCCTTTGTATTAGAGTCCTTTTTCCCTCCTCCTTTGTATTAGAGTCCTTGTTTCCTCCTCCTTTGTATTAGAGTCCTTGTTTCCTCCACTCCTCTCCTTCTCCATGTTCTCCTGGCCCAGTCTGACCCTTCTTGTTCCCCTTCCTGTTCCCTCGCTTCCACATCAAGAAACCTGATCGGGCACTGCTCTGTTCTTTCTGCTACATATCAACAGCCATTATTAACATTACATCAGTACTGAGGTAAGAAGAGAGAGAGTGAGAGAGTGAGAGAGTGAGAGAGAGAGAGGAGGGATGGAGGGATGGAGGGAAAGAGGAAGTGGAAGATAAGGGTAGAGTGGGAAAGGCATAGCGAGAGCATGAGAGAGAAGGGGGAGAGTGGGGGAGAGATTGGTGGAGAGGTTGGGGGAGAGAGACTAGAGAGGAAAGGGAGGGAGAGGGAAAAAAAGAGAGAGAGGGGGAGAGAGGGAGAGGGAGGGGAGAGGGAGGGAGGGAGTGGGAGAAACAGAGATCAGGAGGAGTAGATCTAGTTTCAGTGTGTTCATGCTTCCTCTCCATTACAGTAATGTGCTGGGTCCATTTAACTAATGTAGAAAAGCACCATGATATCCACAATAAACAACATTACACAATGAATTAGGGGAAGAAAAGGGCAATGAAACATATCCAGCACACACACACACACACAGTACAGACACACTGCCTGGCACACATGCTTGCACACACTAATTATCAACACACACACACACCAAACAAACAGAGATTGAGAGAGAGAAGCAGCCTGATGACTAACTGCATTACCAATCCCATTCCTCTTAGTGAGAAGAGAGAATATAAACCCAATTACCACACCAGAGTCAAATTAAAAGCTTTTCCTCTCAATAGCGGCCATCCATCTGCTGTCAAATGAACAGCGCTCAGTTCCTCTGTTTAAATGTCTCCTTTTCTCCACCCTGAAACACCAGCATCTTCATCCACACCGACTTGCCTCCTTTTAAAACGCATTTAACATGGCTCCACAGAGGTCAGACTTGGGCCAAGCGGACAGCCCAGCCCGGCGACCCAGAGATTGAGAGAGGAGAGCGGGGTACTGACCCCCTGGTGAGAACTGAACCCACAACCATGGAGATGGAGGCCCCATGCTGTTACCGGGTATATCCCCACATCAGAGGGACATTCAGGGGTCTAAAATGTTACCGTCTCTATTTACGGGGACATCCACCTGAAGGCCATATCAACAGGAACTCATTGTGAGAACAGGTCAGATACATGGATCACACAGTCCTGTCGACCCCAGCCACACCGCATGAGAACAGGCCACTGCATCTCCTCCCAGACCCCCTCAGATCCCATGGAGACCCACGCCTCCCCCGAGCCCTCCCCAAATCACTTGACTGATAGATATTTAACCTTAGCATCAAGCGGCGGTATACGGAGCCTCGCACAGACCTTTGATTTGTTCTATTAATGAGGGCCAGAGGACCACATCTTCCACACGCAGGCAGGAACAGGCGGACGGGCACCTACGCCCCTGTGACCCCGGCCCACCACGCTGTCCCTGTGACCCCAGTCGAAATGGTGGCTCTCTGGGAACGGTGTCTTATCTGATCCCCGTACGGTCTCCAGGGACCCATCCCCGCTATCCCACCTCCTCCCAGGCCCAAGCCAAGCCTCAGGAGCCCTCATAATCAACACACATGCCCGTGGAGATTCAAGGTGAAAGATACGCCAGCTTCCGCCTTATGTGGCTTTCGGACCTTTCTGTAGACTGGGAACTCGGATGTGAAGCCATCTCTAACTCAATCACTCTGTTGAAACGGTACCTTGGTCAGGCTTGTCTGGCCCACCGAACAGTGTTCCTGTAAAGCACTAATGTGTTTTGGTCTAATTGGCGTCCATCAAACCTTAATTGCACTCTGTAATTAATATTCATGTTTATCGGCTGGGGATCAGATGCTGCGGGAGGGGGGGGTGCTTGTTAATTTAATAAATTGAATTTCTAACTGATAGAGGAGGCTTTCAGACAGTAAGGTTATCTCGGTCCCTCTGTGACACTGTCACTTACTGGACATCCCACCAGATACCATCACAGACCATCTTTTCCCGCTACATCTACCTTTCTCTCTCCAGCACAAATGGAAAAATTCTCCCTTTTCCTTACAGAATTGTTGTGCTCCCAGGAAGGGGAGGGAAGCCAGCTGGCTCATCAATCAATGTAGCCAGTGACAGTGTTGTGCAAACACAAAGTCCCCAAAAATCTGCTTGTTTCACAATTCATTTGCTTTCTGTCAGTTATTCGGGTTGATTACTCCAAGACATGACCATATGATTAGTTCTTCAGAAGGTAGAACAGTGGAACAGAACATCTTGCGCTTCAGAGATTCTGGTGAATCATTCTAAACATCAATACTGACAGTTTGTTGCATCTGACTGTTGTAACGTGTTACAAGCTCTGAATATCAATGAACAGGTGTCACACAGTATTCAGTTTGGACCCCTTTCAGAACCGGACAAATAATAAGACAGGACAGTCACCATGTACTACCGTTTCGGGTCTTTGACTGATTAGGTGGCAGTGAAGCTAACCATCAAAACCAGACAATGGGACTGTGACCCCGTCAGATATCTATATCAAGCTAAGGTCAAGAGGGCAAAGGGCACATGATTTCATAGTCTTTATCACCAATCCATGGTAGCTGAGTTAGTTTGGATTGGGCTGTGCGGACCATTTTGCTCCGACTTAAGATAATGTACAAGTAATAGCATTACCCGTTATAAACCCTCCCACTGTCCCAGGGCAAATGTCTGTCAGTCTGTTAGAAACAAGGAAACACACCCCAGGGGACAGGAAGGGGATCTATAACCCAACTCTCTCTGGTCTCACATGTTTCATCCCACTTTGCCTCCACTCCAGTCTGTTCCTCCTCCTCTTCAATAACACCCAAAAGAACAAGTT
>JACXGK010003971.1:0-41163 GCA_016801125.1 Novumbra hubbsi | reverse complement strand
CCCAGGTTATCTCCCATCGCCTTCACTTCCCCCAACACCCAGGTTATCTCCCATCGCCTTCACGTCCCCCAACACCCAGGTTATGTCCCATCGCCTTCACGTCCCCCAACACCCAGGTTATGTCCCATCGCCTTCACGTCCCCCAACACCCAGGTTATGTCCGGTTGCCAGTCAGATGTCTCCGGTTCGCCAGCACAAGTGGCACCAGGTTAGCGGTGACCCGCCTTTTACTTTAGTGTTTCTGAAAAGACACAGCTTTACTGGAGTAATCTCTCTCACTGATGTAGCACTTGGAAGATAACTTCCACTCATGCTCAATGAACCACAGTTATGCTGGGAATCTAGCCTGGCAGATGATCCAGTGACTGACAGCTTCCTTCCTGATTATACATTTTCTTTCCCTCACTTTCACTCACACCACATCTCCTTTTCAGCCTCTTAATATTAAAGTGGAGCATAACTATCATTTTTATTTTCATGGTGCCCTGGGTTGTATTATGAAACCAAAGGCCTGCGTCCTTGAGTATAACTTAGTTGACACCCCCCCCCGATGATGGTATGTTGAAACATTCATGAGCAAGTAATGCTGGTCATGGTTGGCTGAATTTACACACAAGTAACACATGAATGGTTTAAGAATGCCCCTTGAGAACCCAGTTCTGCTTTGATGTTGCATTTTAGATTAGGTCTATTAAGAGTACCATTCCTGGATGTGTATAAGTCTAATGTACATTTTTGTATTATACTTTCTTTTTTCCTAATTTGGTAATTTGAAGAAGAAATTTCATCTTACAACATTTCAGAAATATATAATAGATTTTCATATCACTTCTGTAAATACATACCCGCAACTGCTGATGGAACATCTAGATGATTGTGTGTTTCAGATGCCCTCCAGGGCACCAAAAAAGAAAACTTCAGCGCTGTTCATAGAGGGTTTATGGGGTGATTTTATTGTATGTTATGTATGTATGAAGCACTGTTAAACTTCCAGCGCTAAGGCAAAAAACACATCCCATGCTGTTGGCTTCAGGTCGTAGCTAATTGATATTAACTGATTTAATAATCTGTGTGTTTTTACTGCGGGCTCTTTTGGCGTTTGAACGGTAATTCTGATGTAGTTTCTGTCCCAGTGTTATTGTCGATCTGACGTGCCCTCTGTTCGTGCCTTTCTACGGAGACGCTCCTGCCAGGCAGAGATAACAACTCTTGCGCTGCGTTGTATTCCTAATGCTGTATGCAAGGCTCACTTTTTTTCGTTGGGGATCTGTCCACTCATGATGTATGGGGCAAACGGGCCTTGCCATGGGTGGGTCTCTGGCTCTTTTACCATTTTGTTCTATCTCTGTCTGTGGAGACCTGATTTCCTCTTGTCAAATACGGTTTTGATTGCCCTCACACGGACGTTCATTTGAATGACTGAATGTGTGAAAACGATCAGTGGACTAGATAGGCCTGTGTAGTTAATTAGAACAGATGGGAACACAAACCCATTCATCCCGGGATCACTGACAGCTGATTACATTAATTAAAAAGGGAATCTCCTCCATCCACTTAAAGAGTCCCTCTTCTCAAATAGATTTTCAATAGAATTTTCCGAAAAGCTCCAGTCAGAGATCAACCAATACTTAATTTCCTCCTGCTTAATGTATACTACAGTTGTCCCTGCCTCTGTGTGCCCATCGCGCTTCATTGTGATAGGCTCTTATGGAGACCAATGAACACAAGATTTTTTCTCATATAACCGAATAAATGAATAGATGTATTTCCTCTCTGCTGCCTCCCTGCCTTTTACAAGTAAGACGGCCTGCGGAAGATTAAGAGGGAGGTTTCCAATGAAGAGAAATGCTGACGCCTCAGGAACTGGTCAGACACCTTATTACACTTGCTTTGAGAGATGTATCCTGGAAAGAATTTCCCAGTGTCTGTGCATGCTATCTGGCGCGCACACTCGACCCATAGGTAATGGTATCTCAATGAGCCTGTAGAATATTCACCCTTTTTCCTTAGATGGGGATTGTTTGAGGAATCTTAATGCTGGAACTCTGTTAGGGACTTGGGAAAAGGATTACGTTTAGCAGGGTCATGTTGACTATATACGTATCGCACCAGGCCCGTCTATTGGATTGGATTTACAGAAATAGTTCCAGTTAAGACAATAACTGGTCTGTTCCATTCATTCTATTTCTATGCATTCAGTTATCTATCTGATTATTTAATCAACCCTGTTGATGAACAGTAACACAACAGATTCTCCAGACTGTCCATTAACAGTGTTGATAAATGGAATGGTGCGTTTACTATAGAGTGGAACAAAAAACTTGCACCATCTGCTTGCTCCCGGACAAGGGTTATCTAAATGAAATGCTTTTCTAAATGATTATGCTAGGACCTCACATTCTATAAACTGTTTCTATCTCAGCCGTGGTTATCTGGCTAGTAATAGCACAGCTACTACGAATGCTCACTTCAGCCACCCTAGTCTTTAACGTCACAATTTTGAGGATTTGTTAAGATGCTGCAAGATGGGCGGCAGATCAATATCTAATTCCACGTTTCTATAGCGATCAATAGTGCCATATTGACGTCCCTTGCCAATTAGCAGGCAGTGCTTTTTTAAGCGTGGCCATAGCCGTGGGACAGTTGTCGACTGGCTGACGGGCAGCTTGATGGGTTGGGCTGAGTTGAACGTGTGGAACTGGATTGGAGGGCTTGAACCAGAGCACGATGAAGGGATGTCGCTTAGAAGGCAGCTGCGTCGACCACTAGTAGAGTGTGTCACTGAAAGACGTAATATTAATGCTGACTGGAATGGGCACAATGCAATGGCACTTGCAATATGTTGGAGGTGGATGAACCCTAAAACCACATAAAAATGTATAGACCCATAAGCCTAATGAAACATGCTGAAAATAAACAGTTTGTGAGTGGGTGACAGGCCACGTGTGTGTGTGTGTATAGGTAGTTATTATAAGTGTATGGGTCATCTTTCTCCCTTTCTGCCCCCCCCTTGCATCAGACGCCTTTGTCTCCTGGCAGCCAGAAGGCTCAGATTGGTGGGGGCATAGTTCACTGTGTTGAACAGTCACTGTCATCCTGTGCCGTATCCTGTCGTGTTCCCACTCGTCTCATTGTCCTCGTCTCTGAAACCATATCACACATCGCCCCATTCTCTTTTCTGAGCTACTCATTGATATGTTCATTGCCGCCGTAATCGGATCCCCGCACTTTCTCCCAGCTGTAGGTTTGTTAACGTTTGAACGGCACCCACAGAGCACCGTAGACCTCGCGGAGGAGACAAACTGTAACGTAGGTAATATCAACTGTAGCTCTTTCCTCCATCTCTCCGTGGTGCTCTTTTAAAGGGTAGCTGTATCTCGCCTGCTGCCATTCTCAAGTCAAGGTGAAACCTGTTATTTTTCCATCAGTGTTAATCTTGTTTATGAGCGAGACTCTCCGTCCCTGACTACTTCTGTTCTCCGTTCCTCATTCCCTGCACCAGAATGGCTCTTGCCTGGGCATGTCAGACCCTGCAATTCATCGCCTGAAAGATGACAGGAGGTTAGGGTGTTGTTATCCTGGGTGTGTGTGTGTGTGTGTTCTGTCCAACAGCCACCGATGGTTGACATGAATGTCATGTGTTGCTGTGTCTGTTACACCACGCTGTACCAGAAGGTCTGTTCTACATTCGTCGCACACTCCAACTGTGAGTGCTGTTTGTGTAGCGATGAGCTACATAGCCTCTTGCATTGCTGGTTGACGGATCGTATGTAATGAGGCTTATTCATCAGGCGGGAGACAGTTCCATCCTGTTTTTGGTCACAGCTTATCGCCGGGGACACGCGTTCACACACAAAGGGGCTTTCATTTTCTTAATGTAACGAATGACTGTCAGTCAAGCGGAGGATGAGCCTGGATTAAGATGGAGGGATTTGGTGTTGGCCATGACAGCGGTTCATCCAAAGTGGTTCTTTTAAGCTTGAATGCCATGTTAGCCCAAATCAATTGGATTCATATAGTAATGGAAATGTGACGATATGACCCCATATTCACCCTACTAGGGACTTCAGTCTTACGTCATTATTGGCTACACTTGGTTCCATGTCCAAATTAAATAGTACAGTAGGCATTTGCTGACTGTTATTTTGTAGCTATAAATTAGTAGCCTTGTGGTAGTTCTTTCAAGTCAAGGTGTTTTCAACTCTGGTTACACCAGATACATGAATGATTGTCAATAGATGCATTTCACTTGGTGTTTTGTTTTCTACCTACGTTGGCATTAGTTTTGCAGTAAAAGACGTTTGCCCTTCAAGAATTCTGCCACCTTCTATTAAAAGGGTGGTTGGGATTGGTTGTGGCTTCAATACTAATGCTCCCGGTGGCTGGCTGGACTCCTCCCGTAAACCGAAGTGTCAGGGTATTTATGGCTGATGGAAAGTGGTAAGACAAGTTGAGAGACATTTCTAATGGTTCCATCCATTGAGTAATAAGCAAAGGTGATATCCTTTGCACTCTGTCCTGAAGGCCAAATGCTTGGCATTTAGTCCCTTGTTAGTTTTATTTTATTATTATCCAAATAAATGAATAACCATACTACTTTGCCTTTAATGGAACAAGCATGGAAGCATCCTAACCGTGTCAGTGTGATCATGACGTCAACATTGTCCTTTTGATCAGACGTCCTCCCAGTCTTTGGCTTGCTGTGATCTGGCAGGTGTGAGGCCTCCACCCCCTCAGGACCACAGGGCTGCTTCTTGGTTTCCATTCCAAAATGGAGATGACACAAGGTGGGACTCTGCAGGGACGGCAACGCATCATGCCAAGCGTGCTTGGAAGCGTGAAATTATTAACCGTAGGCCATCAATCTCCATCAAAATGTCAACAGGCCTGTCAGTTTGAGCCCGAGAAGTATGCCTGTTTGAAGATCATATTTCTTTGAAATGATCTCCAGGAAATTCTCCTGTCATAGGGAATTCGGGTCTCTTGCTAGTTAGCGGGTTATTGATTTGAAGGAGTGTTCTGTTAGGATGTCTTCACCCGCATTGCACTGATAGAGTGAGGCTTATCGCCACTGTCAGTAGGCTTTCTCTTGAATATAAAATTGTTGAAATTATAAAATGCCTTATTGTCTGATCATGCCTCAAACTAAATATATTGTTATACCTTCCATTCCTGTATCCAACATGTCTTGTCGATGACTTTCCTTGTAGGACTCGTCCAAAGTTGTGTACCTCCCCTGTTCTTGTGAGGTCCATTGCACCTATTTCCCTGTTCTGGTCCTGGGTGGGACCTGCTAAATCTTTGGTAATGAGTGCCGTCGGGTCTGTTTGAGGGATTATCATGTTAGTGATTTAAAGATTGATGTCCCTTCAACCCTGGGGGATTATCACACGTTCATTCATTTCCTCTGCTAAAATAATAGGAGCTCTTTAAAGTGGATGGTTGAGCCCTGTCATTGGGTGACACTGACATGGAGTGTATGTGTGCATCAGGTCTGTTTTCAATTGAGGTATATACTTTGCTGCAGAGTAGTGGTCCGCTTCTAACACTTCCACTTCCATGCATGTTATATATGGATTTTTGCTGGAGATCAGGCTTTTTATGTCTGTTAAGAAAAGATGACTTTGTAAATACAGAGGACTTTGTAGTGGAAAGCTCAGCGGGATTTGAATTCGGTCAATTGCAATTGAACAGATGACATTATGTATTTTGTCATTCTGCTTTGCACTTCAAGTGCTTTGCTGGGCTGTAACACTTGTTTTATACCAGTCATGTGAACCGGGGAGCAGTGCTGCCTTGGCTTCAGCATATGCAATGGGTTGCTGCAGTCTGTGGTGCAACCCTGCTGACTCTGCAGCTGTACACTCATTAGACCTGTGATGTCTTAACTGTGTCTGCTTGACGAGGCTACAGAGAGTCTGATTAGTGCAGCGCCCCACGGCCCAGGGAGACAGACGCTTGGAGGGCGTCAACCTATTTACGTTTCGGCAAATGTTTATTTAAAATGATTCTTTTGATGCCGCAGGAAGAGTAAATGGAGAGGTCATTTTGGGGACTTTTGCAGGAATTGTGTCACTACTAGGAAGGGAAAAAACATTTTAGGAGGGTTTGTCTGAAGCTTAGGGATGCCCAGTGACTGGAACATTGTTGGGCTTAGAATTTCCATTACGGACGGTATAAGCATTGTTGCTTGGAATGTATTGCTGTTTGATACCGTGTTTCTATTGTTATGAGATGTTCTAAACATTTTGTCTTCTGAGGGACAAATGAAAAAAACAAAAAAAAATATTAGCTGTTAATGTTGAAGTGCCGAAAGAATGTGTCTAATGAGAGGAAGGAAAGATGTTTTCTAATAGAGACAAAGACAATATTGTTATATGTAAGTGTGTTGATGTTCCCCGTCTATAGTATTCAGACAACATTTCTGGCTGACAGGATGGGGTTGATTAGTGATTAACATTTTTGTCACTCGCTACTAACATAAATGTGGCATTTCCACTCTTCTGGAGAAGCAGTTAGGAAATGTTTCTAAGCAGTTTGCATCTGCCCATTTTCACCACACTAGCCACTCCAGGCTTCAGCCATCTAGATGGGTGTATTTCAGCTCTCTAGAAGTGCATGTGGGTTACCACAATACATTTAAAAGCTCTACTTGACAAGAATGCAAAGCTAGCGCTGTTGAAATAGGATAAAAAACTGGCTAAGATGGTGTCACATAACATGGATTAGGCAATGCTGCTACTGTGGGCTCATCATTATTGGAGAAGGGAAGACGATTGCCTGTGTCTACCTACCTCATTTTGTCTCAGCTATTTAGTTTATTGATTAGACCTGTCTCTTTGGGCCATAGCATATCCTTTAAAACAAAGTCTGATGTTCAGGGGGAATTTCAGTTTTGGCTCCCACACTTTGTATTTTGCTGTTGTGGTCAAACTCTTAAGCCCCTATTTTCCTTCAACCTGCTTCTAATCTTCAGTAGGCACAGTCACACCTGGGCAAATCGTCTCTTGACTAGACAGGAACACCCTGTCACGGATATACTGACATCCACAGTCAACAAGCTCCTCTTTCCACTACCGTCGCAAGCTCAGCCTTTTGTAAGCCATCTTCTACAAAACAGTTCTGGATCTCAAAGCTTGTCTCTGCCGCATTGAGTCAGAAAAGAGCTTTGTGTAAGACCTTTTAACCATTTCCTTTGGGTGTTTGATTGGATGGATTATTTCTGCCCGGGCTAGAGGTGATCATCATGCATTTAGTCAAACTGGGATATAAAATTTGAAAAAATTTGTCAGAATAACTGGATATTAGACAATAAAGGTCATACTTAGTGTGGGATTTTATAGACTTACTTACCTACTGTTTGTGGAAATGCAGACATGGGCAATTCCACACAAAGGTCACCCTGAGCTTCTGACATTTTTTTTAGTGAGCCAGCTAGTTAAAGACAGCAGGTTTGGCTACAGCCATCTGCCTCATACAAACACAGGTTGTGTTAAACAAAACACATTGTGGTGAAAGTTGGTTGATCATTTTGGAAGGCAATCTACTCCCTACAACTCACCTGCCAAACTTGATTGCAAAGCCCACAGAGTTACATACGTTTAAATGTTTTTAATTCGTCCAGTGCTTATCTGTGCGCTATTTGGAAAGGAAGTAAATAAAGCACAGACTGTGCTGATATTAACATTTCGGTTAGCTACTTTTTGTGGTTTAGCAACACAACACATTTAACAAGGCAATGCTTTTCTGAAAGTTACATTTTTACATTGGTTGGTGGATTTTGGTTTCATTGACCATTGTTATGTCATTTTGTGCTCAACAAATTACACAAGGAACAGTAATGATTTTGCACTTTAATATGTTTAATTCAACGAGATCCGCTATGTGATTTCTGTGTTCCCTTAATTTTTTTGTGTCGTATTGAAGAGGTATGCTAGCTAGATCATTTAACATTTTATTAATAAACAGTCTACAATTGTTTTTTATGTAGAACTTATGTTAATTGACCTAAGGAAGCTAACAAACGTTAGCTTGAGACGTTCAAGTGTAGTGTCACTGTACTTCCTGGTTCCTGTGTATCGGGAAGATGTGTATGCTCCTATGTATTTGTTGACCTAATCCGCCTCCCTTCAGCTATAGGGCTTCCTCTGCTTTAGCTCTTTATTTTAAATGGAGTTATACTGCAACGACAACCAGGGCAGCGCAGGGCTACATGTACTGTCACGTTAATTAAACATCCCGTCCTATGTCTCCGTAACCATAACAATGCAGAGAAGTGTTATATTGCTTGAATAACCTTAACGACATGATAGCCTCCGTTCTGTGCAATGGTCATGATAGGGTGGTGCGATACTGCTGGAGGAGGCCTGCTGTTCTCTCTGTAGGATGAATGCAACCTGCCTTGGTCGTGGGGGTCGAGGAAGAGCACTGAGTACCTGGAATACAGAAAATACGTATATTGCAGTAAATAACACGCCATTTATGTGACACTTTTATTTAAAGCAAAATCGTCAGCCACATTTTACTTGTCGCTGGGCTCCAGTCGGACTTTGCTCTATTGATTGAGCCACACAGAACCACTGCTGCCCTCAGCCTCTGCACACGAGCCCGTGATGGGACTTGACAAATGCGGAGTGGCTGTTTCAAGCCCAGATGCCCATAAGCCCCTTGCCACTGCCATATGGAAGGCATTACTCACCCCACCCTCTTTTGGTTGGCTGAACAGCTCACTTAAGGGCGGAACCGTGCTTTTTTTATTTATTTATTTTAAAGTTACTGCTGAATTGGCGTTTTTTTGCACGTGCATTCATTTTTCATTTCGATCACTCACAGTCACAGCTGTAAAACTAAGTGCTAGCTGGATTCTGTTCACATCAGCGGCCAATGTAGTCCTTTAGT
This sequence comes from Novumbra hubbsi, assembly GCA_016801125.1. NCBI lineage: Eukaryota > Metazoa > Chordata > Actinopteri > Esociformes > Umbridae > Novumbra > Novumbra hubbsi. The sequence continues at coordinate 32,265 of JACXGK010003971.1, read as the reverse complement.
ATCAGTGTTATGTCCACATCCATTACATATTGCCTATCTATGCAGGCAAAGGTTTAAATGCCTGTAGGGTGTTCTTTGACACCATCAACCACTTTGGGTTCTAACATAGTAAGTAAAGAACAAGGTCTGTAGTATTACTATATAGTTGCAGTCATTACTTGAATGTTGACAGAGGTAGTTCGTCAACCATACTTCTCTTGACCTGTATCAACAGTGCACTAGCCTAGTTTCTACACCCCAAAATGACATAATAGAAATGCCTTATTTTTTGTAATTTTGTAATGTTCTCTTACGGATTGGCTTGTAGGAGCCATTAGGTTTAAGTGTTTTGCTCAAGGGCACAACAAAAAGTTTACCATGTCACCTTAGAGATTCAGAAACCGTTAAGTTACAGTTCCTGTATATTAAAACCAGAACAAAGATCCGATATGCTTTTTTCTATACAATTCTGGGTCCAGAACCTGGCACCACATAACAAACCATCCACCTGGTTGGGAGTCTAATATCTGTCTAACCACATGTCTTCGTTAGTTCAGCCTTATAATACTGGTTGCTTTCAGGTCAAGTCTGTTCTCAATTGTTATTTGTTCAGATATTGGGCACCAGTTTGCTCTTGGCTGTGGTTGACCCTGTTAGTTTCGAACTTTTCTGTGGCTGGCAAGTCTGCTTGGGGCTTCTATAATTGGATCACATAGAGCAGTTGGTTGATAAGGGTCATCTAACCCCAGTGCCAGGCTTCCTGGTCCCCATGAATACAGGCGATTTCCGAATGATGTTGGGAAGAAACATTTTACGGTGTCTTGGACATTCAAGTAGCTCTCAGTCCCACGTTTCCTACTTTGGGTGTGAAGGTGAGCGCCTCATGCCAAGTGAATGCTTCCACACTTGTCATGGGCTCTTCCAATTAGACTCACTTTGGCTTATCTAGGTGTTCTGACAGCAAAACAATCTGATACACTTATGTGGACATTCTCTGTTTTAGGCAGGAGGTCTGACACCAGTTTGCAGGACCTTGACGCTTCGGAAAACATCTTACTCGTTCTGCTGATTACCCTGAGATACGGTAAGTTCATACGCCTGTTGCCAACCTCACCAAATGCAGGTAAACAATTTTCTTAACTGTTAATATTTACTCTCAAGTATTTTAGACTCATCAGACTGTTCATTTGTGAGGGTAGCCTATCTGCTCCAAGACTGCCCTGTTTTTTTATGATAGTTATCGTTATTTATTTTAGGCTTTCTCGTCTGATTTAAATTCCTGTGACTGCTGAGATTATCATGAGCCAGTTTGTGCCCAAGAGACGCATGTATTGTTTTTATCTTTTATAGGAGAAGATCACCTATTTGTCATGTAGCCTCTTTCTGTCCTCAATTTAGTACAAATTGGTTAAGAACAACAAGCACCTCCCCATTGCCAGTCACTTAGGTTGTGGTTTTCATACATTTCAAAGGGTTACTGTACTGTTGGCTGAGTTCTGATCTGGGGTGTGTTTGAGTGACATCACTGGCACCAAGAGGGGACACAGTCTTCTCTTTTTCATTAGACATCAGGACCCAGACCATTTTAACAGTCCATTAATATCTGAAAAGGCAGATTGACAGTATGCATATCAAATGCCAGTGTTCCGTTACCCAAGGGCTTTCCTACGGCTGTGCTAAAGAGCCAGCCAACACAGGGTTGCGTTACCGATGCCTGACACTTTAATAAGGAAAGGTAGCTGTGACCTGTGCATCTGAGCCCTGACTCATAAAGCACCGGTGTGCGTCACACCGAATGATGGAGGCCTGCGTCATCAAGAGTGTTTACTTAGAAACCCCAGAAACTTCTGACATTTTCTGAGGTTGACCTATTCTCTGGGATTATCCAAAGTTCTAGCTTCTTGTTTCCTTCTCCCTGTTTGTGATTATGGCTGCTTGTTAATGAGCTGTGCCCGCTTCTGAAGGATCACATTTATTTTAGGCGTTGCATTATTAACCGCCTCTTTAGCCTTTCTCTGCTCAGTATTTCCTAACCTTTCAGAGGCCCAGACCTCTGCTACAAGCCGAGGTGTTGTTGACGCGTGCTGATATTGGCCATCCACCCATCTCCAAGTAATACTTAGCGTTTTGCTGTAAAGCACAAACTGCAGCAGACGGAAGGAACTTGGCCCTGATACGAGAGTCTACGCTCCTCTTTCTCCTCTGTCCTCTCTACCCTCATTCCCTCTCCTGCCTCTTTATGGCTTTCTTGGACAGCATGGCAGAGCAGAACGCTGACTGTCTGTTCGGCAGGTCTCCTGCCCAGCGATGCCTGGCGCTTTTCAGGTGAAGGTGTTAAGCTGGCGGAATTGAGGAGCTTAGATTTTTGTTGTTGTTGTTTGGTATTGTCATCTGCTAGCCGGACACCCTGGGGCTCTTATTTTCTTACTGTCACGTTCCCCTTTCCCCTCTCCCTTCCGGTCTGAACAGACTGATGTGGGCCTCCTGTGGAGGCTGATCCAAATGTAATTGGCGGTGTACTGGACAGTCTCAGAAACCTGCACACGATTGGGACAGTGTAAATGCATAGGGCCATTTTAATTTAATATATATATATTATTTTTTTTAAAGAGTGACCTGTAGTTTTTTTGTAGCACTGTATAGGTTACTTTTATTTAGCTGTTTTTGTTTCCCCCCCAGTTTTGTCCACCAATGTTCCACAGAAACCCTCCAAAAACCCAGACTTCTGGGCCCAGCTGCCATCATGCTGAGTTGTTTGTGTTGCGTGGTTCTCTGGCATTTTGTATAGGGTTGTCTGATTGTCACATGTAAGCTTTTCTGTGCGGGGACATCCAATACCCCCGACACACACACACTCACACACCTCCATTACAGTAATGAGTCTTCACTGCTGCGTCGACAGAAAGGCTGGCAGCACCAGGCTATTCAACTCAGTGAGGATGCTGCTGACGGAGGTACAGAAAAGAGACATGGTCAGATCAGCCATAGACAAAGACATGCAGTGCCTTCAGAAGGTATTCACACCCATGTTCCTTCGAGATCGTCTCAAGCTCTCTCAGACTGGATGGGAAGTGTCAATGAACTGCAATCTTCTGGTGTCCCCACAGATGTTTTTAAATGTGGGCTTTGGTTGGGCCACTCAATTACATTTCACAGACTTGTCCCAAAGCCTCTCCTTGCCTTGTCTTAGCTGTGTACTGTTGGTCACTGACATGCTAAAAGAATTATCTTTGCACGCCGCAGTCTGAGGTTACATGCCCTTTGGGTCTTCAAGGACCTCTTGGCATTTTGCTTTGTTCATCCTTCCACGGTTAACCATGTGGATTTTATTAGCCAGGTGATGAGCAGTACACTGTTTTCACCACTTGTGCTTGGCCTTTTTGCCCATTTATTTAGTTTGGCAAGATGGACAGCTGTAGGGAGAGACTTGCCTGTTGGTTAATGGCAAAACAAATGTTTTATCAATAATAAATTGTCTATAAAATGGCTGTTATTGTGTAGAATGTGAAGCGGTCTGAAAACCTCTGAAAAGGCAAAGACAAGCATTTAACATGGAGTCTTGGTTCAGTCGTGTGCATGTTTCAGCCAATACTGGCCCACTAACGGACTGCCCAGTTTACTGACCGATTGCCAGGAAGTTGAGAAATGACAGGCTATTCTTCATGGGGACACTTATAATATTCAAAGGAGTTCCCGTGCCCTGCATTACCATTGGTGTACTAAGATATTTGATCAATTAATATTTGATGCCTCTCACCACACAGGGCAGTGATCTTTCATTCAAGACCGTGGTAAAGATTGTTGTTCACTTGTAGGGCGCCTGCTGGGAGATATGGGAGAGACTTTCTCACCTTATTGCATTACTGATGAGGATGAGAATTCCTTAACTGTTAAATCAAATACACTGCTCAAAAAAAACAATGTGTGATCACTTGAAGGAAGTGTCTCGATGAAGGAAATGTATATTAAACATTAAGGCTGGGACATCGTTTTGAGACAGCTGTGTGAAAATATAGCACAGCTGAGCTTTCTTGCTATCGCTGACTCACAGCATAACAATGCAGTCCTTGCTTCAAATCTTCATTAGGGGGGAAAAAAGTATTACTATTCGGTAGTATGAAGCCGCAGACTCTGTCTAGAGTGAATGTTATCTTAGTGTGTGTTTACATGATCAGATCAACATCAGAAATGCTGCTCCATGTGACTCCACACTCCACAGTTTATGAATTATATAGAAGGAATGGAAGGATGGTGTCCCTTCATGAAGGCAAACTTTGAATGGTAGGTGTTCCTGACTTCTATGGGTCGTGCGCGTTATTGGCGGCAAGGTTAGCTTCTCATTTCAGGGATTGATTATGAGTGTTATGACTCCCCCAGACCCAGAGCAAATGCGGGGGTTGTCACAAAATATGAAATCTCATCTCTTATGTAGTGGTGTCCTGGGAATTGCCTTGAATGTTCCAATGCAGGGTATGTTTCATTGCCCTTAATGTATTTATACTTTCCCCATACCTGGTCCTAGTAATTGAAAATGATTCACAACGTTGGAACATGAACTAGAATACATAGCATATTTTATCAATTTGGCTGCATTTGTGATATACACTTGGCGTCGGAACGCCACACCATACTTGGATTCTTTCTGTAGTTCTACTTCTACCCCTCTCTCATCTTGTTTCTTTCTCTTCGTTTTGTCCTTGTTTCTCTTTCTCCCTGCTCTCTGCTTTCTCTTCTTAGTCTTCCTCTTTTCTTGCTCTGTTCTTCCTCTTTCTTTCTCATGTCGGTCTTTTTTCCATTTCTTTATTCTTTCTGTTTTATTTTGTACATTCTCGTTCTTTTCACTCAATTCTTTGTTTTTATTAATTTCAAAGGATTTCAAAATGAGGGATTTCAAAATGTTGTGTTTTGGACTGGCGACGGTAAAACCATTGAACACAATAGCAATCTAGTCATCATCTGGGAACCCAAAAAGAGGCCTCTATTCGTCACTGGCCCATTTAGAATAGTTTCTGTTCAGTGTCAGTAGTACCCTATTCAAACATTCATGCCAACCCGATCCAAACTGTTCTGCCTTGTTACTAAAACCCAGTAATCATCATTGGAAGGTTGTTTTTTTTGGGGGGGGGGGGTTGCCTGCTCAGGCTTATCTGGTTGGTTTTAATGCAATATTGTTTTATTGTAACTTTTTTTTATATGCTTCAGTTGGCTCAGTTTAAGAGCTTGGCTCGGGCCGTGTTCAGCAGTGTGCCAGGTCAGCAGTTGTGGATGTTTGGCTGGAGAATGCTCTAGAGATATCTGCATTACTGGCACCGCCATTGTGTTTTTCGCATCAAGGCAGAGAGGTGCATTGAGTTCGGGATACGTAGGTACAACACAAAACGCAGAGGGAGGATCAGTGTCTTCTTCAGCAAAACACACACACATACAATGTGCTTTTGAACATTTTGTGTTAAGGTGGCTGTTAGTGGAGCTGGCAGCATGTTCAAATGCTCCAGGCTGAACACTTCCAACCTGGAACCATCCCAACACTACACACATTATTAACATGTCTGCACCGTATATGGCATTAGGGGATTTTATAGGAAAATACTGTTGGCCTTATTTTATCTGAATTAGAAAATGACTCATTGGTGTAAATAGTATTTTTTTCTTTTTAAAAGGTGTGTAAATCGATTTTTGTTTTGCTTTCTCATGTGCTAACATTTTTGTAACGTGTGGAAATAAAAAATTCTACCAAATTATGGATTGCTTTTATACAATAACAATATACTGCATACATGGCAATGAAATGGCCATTTAATGTATTTATTTTGTTGTGTGAAATTTAAAATGTAAGATGAATAGAAAGTGATAGTAAGAAGGTAAGGTTGACACTAACACTTTTTTCGATGAAAATGTATAATACTACATTAGCACATTTCCCCTTACTCTGTAAAAAACTATACATTATATATTTTATTACGTTTAGTTAGTTTAGTGTAAACTCTCAGTGGAGCATTTCCGAAGAGGTTTCTTCAATTATTTAAATGTACCTGAAATTGAATGGCGGTTTGTCGGTATATTAAATATGGAATAATCTTTGATGTACGTCTCCGTGCTGTGTGTGGCCAGACTGTGACATTTCACTGATTAGCCAGCTAGCTAACATACAATATAACTGGTTTACTGGTGAGTGCGTGAACCAATTCTTCATCAACGTCCATGTCTGACATGTCTAATTTTCATTCCCTAACAACTCAAATATACTTTTTTGCTGGCTACCTAGCTAGTTATCCTAAGCTTTAGTGGTGCTAGCTGAGTATGTATTGCCCAGCAGCAATAGTGCATTGCTTTCGTAGCTACGTTAATTTCCCAAATATTTAACGTTACTCTGGCTAACTGACTCAGATCCTTTTGGTAGGCAGACCCATTTGTATTCAGAAATGAATATACCATCAGTTAATTTAATCAGTTAAGCCAGCCCAGTACGTCTGTACATCCTTTCTACAGTCACATTAGTAGACAAATTATGGGCTAATATACTGATTCTGGCTGCAACTTATGATATGGCATATATATTTGCAAATGTAATCATGAATAAAACTATATGTATGCAATTGGGTGAATGTAAGTACATAATTATTATTGCAGACGTAAATGTGTCATTAACTGTGCTTTTCTATACAGCAAATATATTTTGACAAACACATTTGACATAAAATATAAATATGTTCACCCCCCTGTTGAATTTCCAAATCCCTATTTGGGCCTTGATCCAAAAACGTTTGCCCCGCACTTCGTTAGGCTGTTATCCAAACAATGCTGATGTGTTTTTTGTAACATTTGATAAAGGCGAAAAACACACTTGGCATTGTGTACCATTTTTCATTGTAATTTACAATGAAGTGGAACATAAGCTCAGCTAATTTATTGGTCAGAGTCACAGACGGGTTGCATATAAAGGGAATACTTATTGCTGTTATGCATTAAAAGGTTTGGCTATTATAATGGTTTTACATATTATTGATGTATAATTTTATTTTTTAATCATGGGGGTGCCCTTTTTTTGTTTTGACGCAGGCCCCTCCAGAGGTGTGAGCTTGGTCCTTATGAGGTAGTTTAGTTACAATGGAATTGCAGCGTTCTGTTTTCCCCTACATTTCTGCATTTTTTCCTCGCACGTCTCTCTCTGTTTCTCCTGCTGTGAAACCGCGCAGCGAGAAGGCGTCAATAACCTTGGAGCTGCTGTCTATTATCTGGCCGCTAACGCAAACAATACAAATAGGCACAGTGCTTCCAGCTTTCTCGATTTCGCACAGATTACTCTTTTGTATTTACTTTTCAACGTTCAATCCAGTCCACTCGCTCTTTCGGCGGTCACTTTTTACATTAAAGTGATTCAGCAAACGCTCCGTAGGACTCCAGCGAATACAATTAAGATTGCCGTGTTGATTTGTTGTTGTTTTGTATCACTCCTTAAATCTCCACAATGCTATTTCCATGTAAGCCTTATTTCACCTGAGCTGAACTCATCTTTGCGTCGCTCCAAATAGATTACCCACGTGCGCACCTTCCCCCTGGCACGGCGTTCGCTCTAAATCAAATCAGATTGCCGCGGTGCTCGTTTGTTTGTTTCTATTTGTTTGTGTCTATAATCAAAATGCGCTATGCAGAAAATGAATAGCAAATCATTTTATTTCGCAAACCCCCTCTCTAGTCACTCTGCTCCCGCTCTCTCAAAACGGGGAGTGCAGCAATGATTTTATCATTATTCACAGTCAGATTACATGTTGGAGCTGGTGGTATAATTACAGCCGTAGCTGATTAATGGACAAGGTATAATTAGGACAAGGCGGAGTGTCCGTGTGTGCCCATCGTCAAAACAGTCATCTGCATGTTTGGGTTCCTACATTTCATTTTCACTGCGATCCGTTTCGCGGAGCAGGAATCTCCTTGTGTGTGTGTGTGTAATAATATGTCACTTTTGCATTATTGTCACAAAGAGTTGCGCATCGTGTGATGTGATATCCCGTCCCGTTTGCTACCGTATGACATCGTTCCAATTGAAAACAACTAACGTTGTTGAAATATTTTGCAAAGGTCAACCGTTTTGCTGGTAGAAAATGCAGCATCAGTTTGACGCCTCCCGTGATGCCACCAGTGACGTGCAAAACTCAGTACAATCTAATTTGAAGTTCGATATGCAGTCTTGACAAAACCTTTATTGAATTACCAGCTCTTAAGATCCCTCTCTCTTCCTGGGCAATTCGATAATATGGCTCAGTGTTTTGCCTTTTTCTAAAGAGGGTATGCACTGTTTTCTTCTGGGATGTTATACAAGGCGTGTTCATCCTAACATTTTCTGTCTGTCTCTCACTAAATGAGTGTGTGTCAGTTTGTCAAATTGGCATAACATCACAATGTACATATCGCCAGTGTATACTTTGAAACGGCTTGTTGGCTGAAAATGCAACATCATTAATAAGAATCCAGATTGTCAAATGAACAAATCAATAGAATAATAAAATGAAAGTATACAATAAAACTAACCATTGCATAAGAATTGCAGGATCCTTGTCTTGACAAATCCTGCCCAAATGGATGAGTAACCTTATTAAATGTATGTGACAGAGGTGTATTGTTTGTTTCCTTTTCAAGTCTTTGTCAGGACCACCCTACCCTATGGTTGTTTTCAGTTACCACAGTGACATGTTTTGGCATGGTGAGCTTTCAGTTAAGGTCCAGGTAGCACTACATTTTGCTTTGTGTTTTCTACTTGATAGATTGTATTTTTCTTTTGACGGTTTTGTGATTGATTTTTGGAGCTTTTAGTCTGGAGGTGTCTAAACTTAATTGCTCAATGAAAAATTGTTTTCATAAATAAAGCATAGCTAACTTGCTGACTACAAAAGTAAACGGTCGACCTGAAGCATTTATAATACAAAGGCTTTGCAACCGTAAAATATTTTTTTCAACATATAAACAGCTACAGAAACCTGTTGATGGCGGCAACTGATAACCAATCAGACAATATAATAACGTGTTGCATCGAAAACAGCTGTACCCTTCCAGACAAGAGTTCTGCTCCTGCTTAGTATGTTCAGTTTTGTCTTGCTGACAGCTACAAACCCTGCAGATTCATGTTTTGTGTGTCACTAATTCCTCTAAGATTGTTTGCTTTAATGTCCTTCACTAATAAATCCCTTTAATTTCGTTAAGTAGCTATGAATAGCAAGCTTTACTATGAATGAGCTTAGCTAAGAAATAATTCCCAACATGTTTTCCAGCCTTATTTTGGTAATGTATGCATATGCAGTAAAAGGTTTGGTTAAATTTAAGAACAAGATTTTCCCTCTCTCGCAGTAAAAGCAAAGTTATTTGTTGAGAAGTAACTCCTCTCAATCTCACAATATGTCTACTTAGTGTTTGCCGGGGCCGGCCTAGAAGAATGTCACTGACAGACTGACGGACTGACGGACTGACTGACCCATTGATGAATAGTGTAGTGGTAAGAGAAACAGTCTGCCTCACAAGGGGTCGAGGGTCAAATCCAGCCAGGGACAAGAGAAATTCGGATTAATTTATGATGAACTAAAATTTGATTGAACTAAAACTGTAGTGGCTACAAGCTTTAGTAGCTACATTTTAAGCCAAAAGAAAACCGGTTTTGTCTTTATTGAGATGGACATGTCTAACTGCAACTTGTCTAGATGGACTGTGTCTAACATCATAAATAGCTTGAAGTGAAAACAGTGAAACATGCTGCTCTCACTTCCAGAAAGAGCAGGATTGAGTTAGGGCAACAATACACATTGCTCTCTCCCAACTAATGCGCTTGATATAACTTGCATTAACTTTGTGAAAAACTAAGAACATAAATATTGACAAGTAGTATACATATGGCAATCGATAAATTAGGGTTAGGATTAGGACAGCAACCAAGTGTTGGCCACTTCTCACAACATAGCTAGCATTGCCCCATACATCTTCAAACCTCTCCCTTGTTCACCTCAGTGACAAATACTCGCGGCCCAGCTGAAATACACTTGACTGGTTTTTCTTTCTGGTTTTCTCCATGTATTGAAAAACGTTATGGTCGTCCGAGTCACATCTCTTTTGAATGAGAAACCTTTGCATTCATATTACTGCTTCCATAGAATGTAAAGTGCATGTACTTTTCTGTTGTGCCTGCTATATGCTAGGCACGTTTAAAACAACCACCCTTACCTCAGCGCTCTCCTCGATTTGGGCGAGGGACTGACCCCACCACAATGTGTGATAATCTCCTCTGCGAAGTCACTGCCACACCATTGCCCACTCTGTGTGTGTGTCTACTGTTTGTGACATGTGATGGGGCACTTAAATGCTCCTTTGTGTTGAGCCAGCTCTCTGCCTTTACGAGAACCGTGATCCAGATACCCTCTCCTAGTCTGTATCAGTCCTTCGTGGTACTGGTATGATAACCACAACATACTGGTACATTTCTCCTGTTTCCTAATGTATGCTTGTGTTAATGTCCGTGTGTGTGTGTTGGCTTGCCTGATTGTGTATATGACAAAATGGGTTTATGTCTCATCAAGTGTGTGTGTGTGTCCTCTCTGACAGAACTCCGAGAACAGTCAAGATGACAACACTGCAGGGAGCCTGCCTTTGACCTTGTAGAACGCCAAAGATGAAGGAGGGATAAAAAAAGGGGGAAAGAAAAACTGAGAGGGGGAGATGAAAGGGAGCAGGATCTAGGGTAAGGAAATTAGAGGTTTGGGGAGGAAGTGGGAGGAAGTTGGAGATGTAAAATGAAAGCTTAATGCAAGGTGGTGTGCTTTTTCCTAATACTGGTTGGCCTGGCCGATCAGTGGTTTAAAGGGCTAAATGCATTCCCTTAAATCATTACTCTTTAGTCCAACAATCCTGTGGATACCAGTCTTTGTCTCTGCATCTGGTCTGAAAGAAGTAGTTACGTTAGCCAGTGCTAACTAATGGTAGTGCAATGACTCGACTCTGAGATGGCATTGTCTGTCTGTATGTAAATGTGTGTTGTATTGTTTTATTCTGGGATTCATGTTCCCAGGTCACACTTGTAAATGAGACCTAGGTCACAATGCTTCTCCCTGGTTAAATAAAAGTTCAATGCAAATGCTAGCTAGCATGCCAATCCAAGGCTTAATTTCCAAAATAAGAAGCGATCCCTTTAAAGAAAGACAATTCTCAGTTAATGAGCTGTGCTGGCGAATTAATGTGGCAGTGTAAAGCCTGCACGCATGTGTGGCTGATGCTGTATATAAAGAAGGACTGTTTATCTGTGGTCCTGGTTGAACATCCAGGTTTTCATCCGGTCTCTCTAATCACGTCCAGATGCAGATCTCAGACACCTGGAGGGTGCCATTAAGTATGAGAGAAACAAACAAAAACAAAAAATGCTTAGCCTCACAGGAATGCATTTTACACAGGTTTACTGTATTCTGACCTTTTTCTCTTTCCCCTATGTTTCTTGGAACGTCAGCTGTCTTTTGCCACTCAAGGTATCTCTAACTCCCTGCATATTCCCAGAGCCCTGTAACCCCCCACCCAGTGAATTCTCCCGTCCAGTCATTGCATGCTCCACAGCCAACTCCCGACAGGCGCCGGAGCAGAAAGGGATGACGGACCTGGGCAAGCCACAAGGACGCGCTAACCTTTAGCCACCACTAGGCTATGGCGAGCTCAGCAGGGATAGCCTGATGCAATCTGTCTCTGCCGGAACCCAGGTCAAGCCAGCACGTGTCCCAACTAGGTCTCACAATCTGGTGTTTGGGTCTCACACTGATACGGAACCTGTCACATTTTGGCAGCGCCACTGAAGTGTACACTGTGCAGTGCTGGTGGGTTGTCGCGTTAATAAAGGGACAGTGTGTGAGCATGTACAGCCATGGCCAACGGTTTGGAGAATGGCACATTAATTTTCAGTCTGCTGCTGTTTTTATGATGTCAATTTGCATATACTCCAGAATGTCATGATGAATTGCAATTAATTGCGTAGTTCCTCTTTGCCATGAAAAGGGACCTAATCCCCCCCAAAAAAGACATTTCCTCTGCATTTCAACCCTGCCACAAATGGACCATCTAACATTATGTCTCGTTAACACAGGTTAGAGGGTTGACAAGGACATGGCTGGAGATCACTTTGTCATACTGATTGAGTTGGAAAATAACAGACCGGAAGATTTAAAAGAAGGATGGTGCTTAAAATCATTGTTCTTCCTTTTGTTAACTTAGGTTATCTGCAATGAAACGCATGCAGGTATCATTGCTTTGCACAAAAAGGGCTTCACAGGCAAGGATATTGCTGCTTGGAAAATTACACCTAAATCTACCATTGTCGTGTGTGGGGTTGCTTCTCAGCCAAGGGAGTGGGCTCACTCACAATTCTGCCTAAGAACACAGCCATGAATAATGAATGGTACCAAAACATCCCATTGAGAACTTATGGTCAATCCTAAAGTGGCGGGTGGACAAACAAAAACCCACAAATTCTCACAAACTCCAAGCTTTTATTATGCAAGAATGGGCTGCCATCAGTCAGGATGTGGCCCTGACGTTAATTGAGTGTGCCTGGGCAAATTGCAGAGGTCTTGAAGAAGGGTCAACACTGCAAATATTGACTCTTTGCATGGACTTAATGTAATTGTCAAGAATTGCCTTTGACCCTTATAAAATGGTTGTAAATATACTTCAGTATACCATAGTAACATCTGACAAAAAGGAAAAAAAACTTTGCAGCACATTGCAGCAGCAAACTTTGTGTAAACCAATACGTGTCATTCTCAACCTTTGACCACGGCTGTATAAAACCAAACAGTGGCATCATTCTTAGAAATAATTAGATTTAGTGGAGTATTGAGACAGCAAGAATTTGTTATTGGTTATAGAGACACAAATACAAGGTAAAGCATGTACAAAGATGTCAAGGAACATATTTTCTGATAGCACCTTTCTTTTGAAAGTGGTGGGGCTTGAGTCCATACATGGCTATAGTAGTGATTTTCTGTCACACATTCCAGTTGTCAGTTAATTGGATATTTAACTACATTGTTTATGTTCTTGGAAGGGGATTTTTACAAATCAACAGGAATGCCGTTAGCTTCATTGCCAGAGCATGTTCAAGTCAAACCACCAAAAAAGTAAATAATACTTGTATAAATGGGCATTGCAGTCAAGCAGACTCAGTTTAACTGTAGATAACAATGGTACTGACAGAATTAAGCTATGCTAGCCTTCTAACTGCATCTTCTGACATCTTGCTTTGCTTTTTTTTTTATTAAGGATATTTTTTCAGACAAGCTGCCCCTAAATTAAAAGGAAAGGAAATGGTGAAGGATTCGGCAGGAGGAGAGTTCAGACAAAGCCACTTCAATAGCTGTTGAGTGGGTGACGAACACTGAGACAGCCATAGAGTGAGCCCAAGTGTGTGAGAACCAACGACATGCCACGCTGTTTATAGTGCAAACCTCAAACTTTAAAGGGGCTGTAGCTTTTAACAGGGGGATTTAACTTTTAAGATGGGATCAAAATGAAACAATGCGTGTTTGCCATTCTTTTCATGTAAAGCTAAGAATAGTGTGTTTTTATTGTTCAGTTGGATTAGGTTCAGGAAGCTGTCTCGTTGGGAGAACGTGAGCCATCATCTTGGCAGTTCCCCACGGGAGATATTGTGTGTGCACACAAACCTCCGCATGCATTATCTCCTGGCTGACATGCAATCAAACATATCCTACCTGCACCTCGTGTTCCCTACCCAGACTAGTAACAACTTGTATGAACGGAGACGTTTGATTTCAGTGTTTCCACTCTGCCTAGTATCAAACAGAAATGAGAATAGAGCTTGATTTACATTTGATTCCAACTATGTTTCAAAATTTCAAACCATTTATGGCTCACTGATTATTTCTGGCCATGGGCTTTTGTGCCGCTCTTCCATTATCGCAAATGGACTGACTATTAAGAACCTCTCGAAAGGCCCCGTGTTGTTTGGGTAGATGCATGTATGTGCAGTACCTCTTTTACCTCCGGCGCTGTAGTTGAAAGCATTGGAGTCGTGTCGCATATATATTTTTATTGTCACTCCCTCTCTTACTCCCCTACTGTTTTTTTTTTTTGCCTCTGTTCACTATCGCTGATGCTCAGCTCCGCGCTCCACTTCTGTTTCTGCTGGTTCCCCACCCTCTAACTGGCATGCTGCCTGGCCTTCAGTGGTGCGTTTCCATGCCTCTCAGTTTATGTGCTTGCCCTGTATTCTCTGTCCAATCACAACGGCCCCTGACGTCCAATCAAGGCTTTCGGCTTGGGAGTGGCTTGTGGTGGTCCAGCCGCGGACATTGTTCTGTGTTGTCTCTGTAACTTCAGCGCGTGGGCTCCAATCTGGCTCTGTTCCCGACACAAAGCCTCTGACGCCCCAGAACAGTGTATACCAGTTCAATGTTGGTTGACTTGTTGAGTTACCGCATGAACTTAGTGACGCGCTTTAATTTGACCCAGATGCAGGGTTAGCCCCCCCTTTGCGTTCAGTTACTTGCTTGGTGGGTCGGTTGGTTGGTCCCCTGCTTGCTCCTTGATTCTCAGAAGCACAGACCCACACGTCCATGCATACAAACATACCATTTTTGTTCCCACTCTCCCTAAACCGCCCAAAAAAAACAGAACAAGGGAGGCCAATTATGTTCTATTACATAGTCTGCTTGGTCTGGGATAATTGGTCTGTATGCTTTACGTAACAACCCAAAAACATTTACTTCAACCGGGGATCGGGGAAATAAGCATGTCAAATTATCTAAATGTTTGTTCTCCCTGAAGACATCTCTCCTTCAAACCAGGGTTAAGTGTCTGGCGGTAGCAAATTATCAGTTATCATTCACGTGAGGAATTTCATAAAGCCTTTCAGTAAGAATTACTTTGCAAAGCATAAAAGACCGACTGGACTGCAAATGGAATGTTCAAGAGCAAAAGTCGTTGTGACAGGAAGGTTCAACAACAGTAAACTGAAATTCTTTGAGCAATTGCAGACACCAGAACTTGACCACATTGTCATTTTCATGTGGTTTTGAGAGTAAAACTGTTTGTTACAATTTAGTTGCATATTATGTCTTTGCTTTCTCCTTTAGTTGTCTTCTTTTATTGTTTTCATATTTTTTTAGTTTTCCCTGTTTCGTCATGAAGGACCAACACAACTTAAGTTAGCTTCAATGCCGTTTTCGTTGAATTGGCACTGAGGTTCAAGTCTTTAGCTCAATTTGCCAATGCCATGTTCTTAAATTTGGATACCACATTTGGTTCCATGTATTTTGAACGTTCAGTCAGTTTTGACCCTCAAGGATTTGTACATATGAACAAAGATGGATCTGATTTCAATCGACCAAGTTCACTTTAGCAAATCGTTAGGGAATAGCGACTGTACATTTTCATCAGGAAATGCCACTGTGTGTGCGGTGTGAGGCACGGAGACCAATATCATCCGTCTCTGATGCCCTTTGGGTAGTCCTGGTCAATGTTCTGGCTGCTGCTGGTGTTAAAAAGGCTTGCGTCATGCATCAATTCCCCGGAAGAATCCATACATCCACTGAAGCCAAACTAACAATGCCAATCACTTTATTGTAACACACACACACCAACTTTGGCCACCGGAAATCTACCTAGGTAGGTAGGTAGGTAGGTGGGGGTGTATGGTGTGTGTGGTTGAGGGTACGTTTGCATGTGTTTGTGCATATATTTGCCCATGCATACAGGGTCAATGAGCAAGGTCACCACACGCATGCAAAGCCACAACACTAATTAACCCCGCTGGCAGTTTCCCATTTTTCCTGGCGGCCCAAACCACATCCCAGAATAGTCTTGCTGTTGCTTAATGCCGCCTACACTTTATTCCCGGCAATGGCTGGCATCTCTGAATATTTGTGTTATTTGCCACTTACATGGAGTTTATTTCCCCCTCCCACTCTGTCATATGCTCATGTTCGTACTGGAGCGCTCAGCAGAGCTATAAGGAGAAGGAAGTGGAGAGGTTAGAGAAACTTTGGCTCAAGATACCCAGTGGGTTATTGAATGAGGAGCAGCATATAGGCCAATAATGTGTTAATACACACCAACACTTTCCACCCTCCACTCCTGTTGTCATGACGTCTGGGCATAACAAGAACCAGGCTTGTCTGTCTGTCTGTGTCTGTTTATCTGTGTTTTCTTTTCCTGCTGGATTTATATTGTCTTTACACTGCAGCTTCTCTTGTACCATCGTCTCCCTCACCATCCTTCTCCTTGGCCACGCTAGTCCTCTCCTCTGCACCTCCCCCTCCTCCTCCTATCGCCGTCAAGTCCGCGCTATTGCCGAGGGACTCCAGAGGCGATACTTCGAGAGAAAGAGTAGGTTGAAAGCGAGAGAGCGTGTGCAAGGTGATCGGCTACGGTGCCCAGAGCTCCCGCAAAGCACATTAGCTACTAACCCAAGCTCTGTTCCCCGAGGATGGGCCATAGCCACTAGGCTAAGAAAGGCACCCGGTGACTAATAAACATACAAAAAGAACTCCCGCAACATGACCTCATTGTCTGCTCATGTTAAACCAATACATCCGCTAACAAGCTAAAGCCGCTGCTGTTGCTCCCAACGCCTATTCTGCTGGTCGATTGTTTGTCTATATACCTCTCTATTCCTTTACTTCTCTTTCTATCTCTCTAGCTCTGTCACGGTTAAATGAAACTTACAGAAATGTATACGGCAGTGGGGGGGGGAGTCTCTGCTGACCCACCATGCAACCTCAGAAAAAAGCTAAAAGCGCCCTTTAGCGTTTACTAGCGTGCCTCCGCTTTATTAGACACTACAGTGCACTCTGCTACCTGGCAAAGGAGGGCACTATGTGAGATAGAGCACTCTTTATCCATTATGCATAGGGTGTAAGTAATGTGGAAGGCAGTATTGATAATGAAGTGGAAGTAAATAGGCCCTTGTTGAAGGGAGCACTGGGATAATGTTGCCCACCTGTCAGAACTTCTCATGTTGATTTATATAGTCAGGCAGCATGACTTGGTTGTTCTCCACAGGGATAATGTCGCCCATTTGTCAGGCCTTTTCATGTTCATTTATCTAATCAGGATGTATTACTCGTTGGTTCTCCACAAGGATAATGTCGCCAATTTGTTAGGGCTTCTCATGTTCATTTATCTAATCAGGATGTATTACTGGTTGGTTCTCCACAAGGATAACGTTGCCATCTGTCAGGCCTTCTCATGTTAATGTATCTAGTCAGGCAGCATGACTGGGTGGTTGCCCACAGGGACCGTGTAGACTGTGTAGTTTCATGACTTACATACACATGTAGATGGGCACCTTAAGTGTAAAATTCCTCCCCCTGAAGTGCTGTTTGTACCGAAACAGGGGACCGACTATGGTACACTGTCTGTATTGACAGTTCTGTATGTGTGTAGCGTGTTTTCCGTGGGCCGACACCTGACAAGCCTCTACCCTCCAGGGCCCGAGTGGAGCTTCCCTCCATGGCATCCCTGTCTCTGGTCCTGTAAGGAACAGCTGTCTGTGTGGGTGTGATTGTCCCTTCCCCTAAGCAGGCCCTAGGCTTTCCTCTCCCCACGTTTTAATTAGCTTATTATGTGGGCCAATTGTTTTCTAAACAACAACAGCGGCAGTGCTTTTACATCAGGGCGTTTCAGATTGAGAAGTTTCTATGTTTCGCTGATGTAAGGTCTGCATTGAATGCAACAAGCCAGCGCTATCGATAGACGCTGAACTGATCCTAGATCACATACGTATGCAGTGCGTCTTCTACTAAAAGCACCAGGTATTTCAAGGCATACACATTGTTGATGCAATGTACATTTAGCCAGAGATGGATCGTTGAACTAGGGTTTTCAGTTAATGGTGCATTTTTCCATACTCTGCAAGTGACAGCATTTTCACAAAATAGATCAGACTGCTCTTGGGGTTACTTTCCGATTGAGGCACTAGCCCGATATACTGGTGCTAGGGTGTTAGGTTATTGAGATTAGAGACATTTGACCCACAGCACGTAATGTACCCACTATTCCCGTGCCACATCAGAGCCTCCAGAGGCTCACAATGACCCGAGACTCTCTTAAGTGAATTAATGAGGTGCTTAACGGAAGATGATGGAGAACTCCTGTCTAATTGATTCACCTGCCATTCCATTGTTAGTGCTTTGCATGTTAATTCAAGACGCCTCTGATTAAACGGTTTTCAACTCTAGCCTGCAGTACAGCTGGTTTTAATCCATCCCCTCAATCAGGGACTCATTTAGAACTGGAAAACCAGTTCTAACAACAGACTACCAGGTCAAATAGAAAGCCGCCAGTAGTCAGGGTCCCTAGGCTCAGAGTAAAGCCTGTGTCTAGAGAGAGGGAAAGGGGAGAAAGGCTGCTCTAATTTGGCCAGACACTGCTACTTAAAAGCGAAGTGCTTAAATATTTTAGTTCTTCTTTTTCAGTCAATAAATGTTATTTATTCCTATTGCAAAACTTTTGATCCCTATAATGGGCCAAAAGGTTTGGAACTCTCCTATTGGTCTATTAAACAAAACACATCCTGCTTCCATGCCTCAGAGAATAGACCTCTGTGTGACTCCGTGTTTTTGTTACCCTTTTCGTTCTCTTTCTTTTTTTAGTTCTCCCCTCCTTGAATGGCCGTTCGTGGAGATATGTTTGACATTCAAAACATTCTTAGTCAGCGTGTCCACGCCACAGTGAATTAGTGACCCCTGCTCTCGTCTGGGCTCTCTTTGAAAATACTCTGGGTTGCCTCTTCATCATATCCTGGAGCCCAAACCAAAACTAAAATGGTACTGTAGATCAACCTGTTTTCCCAAGCAGAGGCACATTACGAATCATACTATAAATAGAAGCCGAATTGTTGTTATATAAGCGTTTCATTTTTCTCTTTGTTCGTGTGTGGAGGGGGGGGGATCAAATGGCAACCGGATTCCTTGAGCTGATCCAAGCCATTTCATAGGCTTAGTACCGAACATATATTACTGGAGGAAGGCCTGTTTCTTGCATCAGCAGCACAGTGGTTGTAAATATTTCAGACGGGCTCAAGGGATTGAAAAAGTGAAATCGAACAGGACAAGAGCATGGAGTTATGTATTTACTCAGGGCTAGAGTTGTGGGCAGCAGGCGAGTCGGATAAGAGAGGTGTGTGTTTGTGTACACAGGGGGTGTGAATGAACGTGAACAGTGGAGCAGCCTTAAGAAGCAGGAGAGGAGATGAGCGAGATTCACAACCTCTCCTTAATTCCTGTGCCAGACCCTTTTTTACTCAAGCCAGCATCACTCCGGGATCTGACGCACACACACATTGTGTGTTGCCCTGCCAAGCAGAAGAGCTGTGCTGGGTTTGGAACTGTGCGGGTAGACTGAGGAAGCAAACAGGGAGAAAAATAGGAACGGACAAGAGGCATGGCAAAACCGAGCGCTTTAAGCGTTTGCTCGCATTTATGATGTCGTACTTTAGAAGATTCTCAAATGCAAACTGGGTGCTGTAAATAGGATGCTATTACGGCCTGCAATTTCCTTTCCCCGCTGGTAGTAAATGGATGGTCAATGCATTTCCAATTCCTCTGATCAACATGCTGTTGCAGCCTTTCCACAAAGTTGTTTATGTTTATTGCTGACAGAGATTGTTGAATAATGTGCGTGTGTGTATGTGTGTGTTTGGTGCTGCGGTATAATCTAGATCATGGGTCTCAAACCGGTTCCACGGAGGGCCGAGTGTCTGCAGGTTTTCACTCTCACCTTGTACTTGATTGATTAATTATGTCACTGATTGGTTAGTTCTACCCTCATCTGGTTATTTAGGTCTGAACCTGGAACTAATTTACAGGAAAAAACTAAAACCTGCAGACACTCGGCCCTCCGTAGAACCGGTTTGAGACCCCTGATCTAGATAGTATTTACAGTGCTCTACCTTCAGGCTTGACTGAGTCAAGGTCCTGTCACAGATGACTTTTACCAGCCCATGCTTAAACCAATTTCTATCCCCTCATTTTTCTCTTTCTGGAATTTGTCTGTCTGACACGCTGATGCACCTGCATTGGTGTCCTACTTCTTAAAACACTGTTTGCGTAACACAAGCTCCAGCTTTTGAATAGAGACAGCATGGGAAAGGCAGGGCTTGTATTTTGACCCATGGTTGGGTAGGTTTGAAAAGGCTGGAACATAATGGGACCTTATTCTATTATCAGTAGGGTTCTGACTAGTGCTTAGTACTAGGATCACTGTATTTCTTTCCCCAAGGCAGAAATAGCCACTCAAATCCTTTGCAAATCCTCTGTATGCAGGTATTTCATAGCTTGAAAGTACGTTTGTGACTTGTTTGTGACTAGTTTCCTTAAGTTTATACAATAATATGACTTGTCTCTTCATTTTCTGAACAAGACTGCCATAGTATTAGTCCAGGGTGGTTTATGTGGGATGGATAAGAGTGCCTAAAGCAAGTTTGAGGAGACAATTCAAACTGATAGACAAACCCCTTTAAGTTTACCGGATTACAGGTTTTTTCACCCAGTCTTACTTTTGGTATTGAACCAGAACTTTGCATGGGGTAGTGAATGTTTCTCATCTAGTTACTTTATGGGAACTACTAATTGCTAATTCCCCAACACTGCTGTGAGGCGATGGTTTCTCAAACTAGACACCAATTTATTGGTCCTCTTGCTCATTTGTGCACCGGGGCCTCCCACTCTTTCTATTCTGGTTAGAGCTGATGAACTTTGATTATCAAACACAATGTCCCATTGGAACAAAGGAATGATGGTTGCTGATATTGGACTTCTGAACACCTGTGTAAACATTTCATTAAATGTCAGCTGTTTCCAGCTACCAAAGTAATTTACAACATTAACAGTGTCTGCACTATTTTTGATCAATTCAATGTTATTTTAATGGACAGGAAGTTCGAAGGAAGTAATCCCCCGTCTCAAGAAAAACCAGACGTTCTTTGACGTGCACGAGCAGTTCAGATAAAATCATTAAAAATAACGTTTGTGGAAAATAAAGATTCAAACCCACTGCAACCGGTCTAGTTTTCAAACTCACACACATACTGAACACTCCTATCAGGTGCCTGTACCTTAGGCCTGTTCTGGATGATGGTACCTGCTGGATCCAGGGGGCACGTGTGTGGGGCTGGAGGTTAGGGCTGTGATACCCAGCTGTGATGCTCTCTATGCCCATCTCCCCAGACTCCTGACCCAGATATATCCAGCAGTTCCAAGGGAGAGGCCAACACAGCCCACCACACACATCTGTCAACCTAGTAGCTGGCCCTGAACAAATAATGAAGGTATTTTGGGGCAGGCACAAATCATCTCTTGCTATTCAGATTTCCAGCTGTGTGCTAAATCCCATTTAAAATCAGATTCACAAATTCCCAATTGTGTTCCTTGTGGAACAGACTTGACCCTGTACCATGGATCTTATACGAAGCCTGGCTCAGCACTAGTCCCCACTCGGTGTCAGCCAATGTTGAACCCCACTGACATTCAATCAGGCACCCCCGAAGTGGTCTCCGCCAGGTTACCCCCAGCTAGGTCCCCTGGGGAAATGCGACGTTGGGGCCTGCAATGTCCTCAGCACCTGAAAACACCTGTTATCCACCAGAGTAACCCATGGTGCCTTCAGCTAACCTGAAGCTTTCAGAAGTCAAGCGGTCAACGTCCTGCTCTCTGTGTCTGCCCCAGAGGTCGCATGGTGCTCCGGACCGGTTCCCTCACTGGTAGAGCTACATGGAGCAGGGAAACGGTGTCAACGGGAGAGGGCGCAGGCCGCAGCGCTACGAGGCATCTGCCTTGCGGTTCTGCATCCATGTCTCTCTACGGGCCTCTGTTCTGACAGAATGTCACTTGTTTAAGCGCAGCAGGATGGATGCAGAAACCCGTTCCCCCTGGGTCACCATCGCTGACACACGTTGGCACAGTGGGTAGAGGTGCAGGGACTAAAGGACGGGGGGTGTTTAATTTAAGGACTATGCTGCTCCCTTCTGGACAGGTGTACTCTTACACATTAGAACAGGAGATGGATCCACTTAAGATGGGTTACTTACCGACACAGTCAGTTTCTTACTAACATATCTGTTTATAAAGATGCTACATTAGGTTTCCTCAGCCTGACTGATAAAAAAGCTAAATATGAATGAATACATGATCGACATGAATTAACCGAAGGAATATCAAATTAATATCCTTTTATTCGCATTCTTCTGTCTACATATTCAGTGTTTCAAGCAGGGAGAAGACTGGATCCAGGAAAAGGCTGACCTAACGTGTCAAGTGAGGACTGACTAAGCCAGGAGCTGAGAGTTAAACCCAGTCTCTTTCTCTTCCTCCTGCTATCCCACACATTCGCAGGGTCTCCAAACAGTGTTTTACAAAACCCTGGTCTCCTTCAGGAATTTGCAGAGTCGGGCCTTTAAACCCTGGGCCACCAGGCCACACTTATTCGTTCTTAACAGACACTTAAATATAGGCTCAGTACTGTGGTAAAGCATTGTGTGATTGGACTGCTGATTTTGGCCCAATCTTAAAAAGCGTTTGCGCAGACAGAATATTTGGTGAATTCTGATAATATTTTTGAATGTGCCAGACCAGGTTTCGAATTTGTTTATGTGAATCCACTTTTGGAGGAACCAACATTTCTAAACCTCTTCCAGAGTTCTAGCTGTCCTCTTTTCCTTCCCCTCACTCTCTTATATTCAATACTATTGCTGTGGTTAGATGTCACTAAATTAAACATGTGCACATTTAGAATGGGAACTGCCGCTGCCTGACCAGGAATTTAGAAACAAAATGTAATTTATACCATTCAAACTTGCAGCGGAGTACTAATGTATTTAATGTTTTACCAAGGCTATTATCATTCATGCTAGGGAAAATGTAGCATGGCTTTGTGGGACATTGAGAACAATGCTACCACCTACTGGTGTTTAATGGTGTTCGGCCAACAAAAGCATAATGCTTGATTACAAATTATGAAAACAATAACTTTAATATGTTTCGTTGGCTTGGTATAAAATCCACAAAGTCTGCACTGTAACGCCAACTTTGAATGGAGGTATATATTTTAATGTGGCGTTTTATTTAATCCAAACGTGTGTAGGCTTTTGGGAAACTTACTCTGAACTTTAGGAATTGAAACCACACAACACAATGGCCATTTTTATTTCAACCATTCTTCTTCAGTTACCTTTATGTAAACAGATTGTATGGTCTTAAGAAATAAAGGGATTGTGAAGCTGTGTTTTACAGAAGCCACAGCAAAGTCATGTGAAGATCATGCTTTATTTAGCATCTGAGATGCCCTTGGAGCCCTTGTCATCTATAAGCACTTCTCATCTGTGCTTACCTCTCATGGCCTCCTCTAGACCGCCTAGTTAGCTCTGCAGAACACTCAGGGCCAGACGTTTGACGGCTTTTGTTGTACCTGACCATAGAATGGAGCTGGTGTAGTATGAGCCCTAGCAATCTCTCTCGCTTTGTCTCTCACTCCCTTTGTGTCTCTGGCTGACTGGCCCATACTCTTCTTATTGAAGAGCTGTCTGAACCCATGCCTGTTGGTCTGAGACACAGCGGCACAGACAGCCATGGGAATTAGAAGCGGGCAGTGATGGGTTGCATTGTCCTCGATGGACCCCTCGGGTCAATGAGATGGACCCTCTTATGCCAGCTTGCTGCTTAGGCCAATCTCTCCAAATCAATCTCTTTCAGACTCCTTTTCCTCTCTAGCCTCTCCTGTCCTCCCTGTGGTAATCTCCCTCTGTCTACGCTTTCGTTTATTCAGAGCTCCCAGAGCTTTTTAACTATGGCTGGCCCAAGCAGTTTTTTTTGCCATATGTTTCTGCAACATATTTTATACACCCCTCAGGACTATCACTGTGGATTATTTTGTCCTATTTTCATAGGAGATTATTTTGTCCTATTTTCATGGGAGATAAATTTGGTGCAGGTTCATGGATGGCTAAGTTTGACAGAAAAAAGGCTGAGTTTGATGGCAAGGGAGGAAAGGTGACAACTGCAATGAGCTTGGGATTATCTATTCTGCTCGATGGCCTCCACAACCTTTCTGGTAGTTCCTCCCCTACACGTACTGAGCAGTTACTTTATTCATACCATGAGGGCATTGCTCCTGCACTTCTCCCGCTGTTTGTGTCAAACCAGTATGTGATGCTACAGCTGTTAGCTGACCTACACTCTCTTTTCCAGGCCACTGAAAACCACCATTGAGAGCGTCCGCACTACACAACGGACAGCAAAGGGAAAACAGGTGTGGAACTATTTCATTGTTTCGTCTCTGTCTTTTTCCCTATTTTTTCTCTCTTCTCCTGTCTTCCTTGTGCCTTTTCTGTTTTCTCTCTCTTTGTCTCAATGTTTTCCATGGCCCACATTCCCTCTCCATTCCAATTGGTCGTGCTCCCTCACTGGCTGTGTTCTTATCGTTCGGTTTTTCAGTCGTTATGGCTTTGTTTGAGTGATGGAGAACCCCAAAAAGTAGGATAAAGTCTGATTTAAATCTCTTTTGCAGACGTGCTGGTTCAATTGCCTGTTTTGTAATATAGCCCCTTAAAGGATCTACACAGCTGCTACCCTGAGGTTAATAATGTGTGCAGTATAAGTGTCATCCACTGAGGGGCAGTATGCACTAAGAATGCAAACAGTGTATGTGGCGATTCATATCCTGGTGTTTCTCCTGGGATTACTTACTACTTTCTCTGAATACATCAATGGGGACCGGGTGCTATTCCATACACATGGGTGCTTTACTTATTCAAACATACATGGAATCTACCCTGAATGTAGAAATGTCAGAAAGGTTGAATTCTAAGTCTTTGTTCATAGGCTTTATCCTAACATAACAATTTCAAATGTAAAATAATTCTTGGTGAAATACGGAAGTTACTTTCTTTTTTCTCTCTATTGCGTTAGCCAATCACACTAATTTCTCCTTTCAGGGCAGATCTTCCTGCTAGACATGTTTGTCTAGGACACTGTTCAGACCCTACTGTGTGGAGTTATCAAGTATTTACAATCTCTGACCACTAGAGGGAGGTATATTACTGTGTCTTGCTATTGTGGTTCTTGAACCAGATTTCCCTGTACTTGAACCTGTTACACTATCGATGTGATTGTGAAGTCTGTGAGATTCCAGCTCAGTGTTGAGGTAATTCTTAAAGAACATTAAGAGCCTTGTTTGAATTTTCTGATTTCGTGCGTAGCCTACTTGGTTTTCTGTTTGATGGTGTTGAGAATTAATTAATATCAGGTGGCTAATATGGGTGATTGGTAAGTTGAAATCCTTAACATAAAACAATAGTAGTAGTTTAATGGATAATATAAAGTACTGTTATGAATGTCTGCAAAATAATGTTATTAATGTCTGCATCAATTAAATTAATGACTATACCTGTGCAATGTTTTGTGAGAGTTTCTATTAGCACAGATGTGTGTTAGTGAGTGTGTGTATTGTGTGATGTATGAGTGTGCGCAAGACCAAGCACTGAGCCAGAGGCAGCTGGTGATTGGCTGAGGGACAGTATGACGTGTCAGGGAGCCGCTATAGAAACACAGAGCTGGCGGGAGCAAGCTGCCTCTGCCCATAAAGAGAGAGAGGGAGAGGCTAAGCAAGAAGGGGAAAGGTATCAGGGGGTATGCAGGACTGAGAAAGAGAAACATAGGACCACCTCCTGTTACATGTCTCAGAGACACAAGACTAGTAAATTCTTGAAAGTTTTTTTTCTTTCCAGTTCTCTTTACACACTTGGGTCTTCAGGACATTGTGTCTGTTGAAAGAACATTATTGTGTTAGCTATTGGACAGGACAACTATGCGTTTGCTATTGGACAAGAAAACGATGTGTTTGCTATTGTACTGGACAACTATGTGTTCGCTATTGGACAGGAAAGCTGTGTGTTAGCTATTGGACAGGAGAGCTGTGTGTTTGCTAGTTGACTGGAGAGCAGTGTGTTAGCTAGTAGACAAGACGGCATGTGTCAGCTAGTGTACAGGAGAGCTGTGTGTATACGCTAATGGCTAAGACAGCAGTGTATCAGCTAGTGGACAGGACACTTGTTTGTTATTTAAAAGACAGGACACTGTTGTGCTAGCTAGCGGACAATACACTGTTGTGTTAGTTAACAGACAGGACACTGGTGTGTTAGCTAGCTGACAGTACACTGGTGTGTTAGCTAGCTGACAGTACACTGGTGTGTTAGCTAGCGGACAGGACACTGGTGTTTTGGCTAGAGGCCAGGACACTGGTGTGCTGGCTAGCGGAGAGGACTCTGGTGTGTTGGCTACCGGACAGGACACTGGTGTGTTGGCTACCGGACAGGACACTGGTGTGTTGGCTAGCGGACAGGACACTGGTGTGTTAGTTAGCGGACAGGACACTGGTGTGTTAGTTAGCGGACAGGACACTGGTGTGTTAGTTAGCGGACAGGACACTGGTGTGTTAGTTAGCGGACAGGACACTGGTGTGTTAGTTAGCGGACAGGACACTGGTGTGTTAGTTAGCGGAGAGGACACTGGTGTGTAGGGTAGTGGAATACTGCGGAGCTGGTTTTTAGCTAGTGGTATACTGGGACGCTGTGTGTCAGCCAGTGGAAGACAGGACAGCATGGCCTTGTTTAGCACCGGCACCCAGTACCTGGGCTCCTACTACTGCCTCATCCGCAGAAGGTTCAAGAGGAGGCGCAAGAAACGCAGCGAGCGCCAAGGTATTGCTGCCTCGTACTCTTACCTTACTTTGTTTGAGGCCAGTCGGTTTCTTTGTTTTGTGTGTATTGCATGAGCAACTTGAACATTGACTGGTATCACATTTTTAGATGGGGAACAGTATCGACCAGAGAATGGGATGGAAATGTGATACTTTTTTATTTTTGGTAAAGTGGGGGGCTTGCTTTATCTGTGTTCTGTGTGTGTATATATGTGTAACAGGTATATGTTTAAAGAGGCATTTCAAAGCCTTTAAAAATTTTTATGATTTCACTAAGTGTCAATGTATGAGCTGACGACTCACTGGCAGCGAGAGGCCAATGGCTCACTGGTAGCGAGGGGCCAATGGCTCACAGGCAGCGAGGGGCCAATGGCTCACTGGCAGCGAGGGGCCAATGGCTCACTGGCAGTGAGGGGCCAATGGCTCACTGGCAGCGAGGGGCCAATGGCTCACTGGCAGCGAGGGGCCAATGGCTCACTGGCAGCGAGGGGCCAATGGCTCACTGGCAGCGAGGGGCCAATGGCTCACTGGCAGCGAGTGGCCAATGGCTCACTGGCAGCGAGGGGCCAATGGCTCACTGGCAGCGAGGTGCCCATGCGATCCCTTGCTGCTTTTAGATGGCCTGCCAAATTTCTTTTTTCTTTGCTTGATCTTACTGGTGAATAGAGTAATTAGTGAAAAAAAGATCAGCTGCCTGTTTAAACGCAGCATAAGCTTCTTCTCCCTGAGTGTGCTTTCCCAGCTCTGGGGATTAGCTCGACAGGGGAAGTAGTAATTATTGAGGTGCCTCTCAGTGGCGGTATTAGTAAGGTGTCAGCCATTCACTTTTGATTTATCCCCCTGCCTTATGCCCCCCCCCCCCCCCCCCCCCCCCCCCCCCCCCCCCCCCCCCCCCCCACAGTGAATCGTCAAACCTGAGCTTCTTCATCCAAGTAAATCTGCTGGTGCTGAAGATGCGTTTTAGTCGTGTGACTCTTCCCACCCCAAAAACCCTGTCTTTTAGCTGTCAGTGTAGACATTTTTTGCCATTATTTGTCTTTCTCGTTATCGCCACAGAAATGTTGGCAATGTAATTCAGGGAACAGAGGTGCTGAGATTCAGTGGCATATCAGAATCACAAAATTAAAAATCAACAGTAAATGTGCATTGGGTTTTTGCCGGAACTTTGTGCTCCCATGTCAATATAAGTAGATTTGTGAGTGGCATCATCCATGTGCCAACCACCCTATTGCTACTTTCAAGTGAGTCTTGGAACACTTAACCCAACAGACGAATTTCCAAGAGGAGATGATTCAATATCTTGCCCTCTCAATACATTTTAGTGAGGAGGACTCTTATTAGGCAATGGGCCGTATATGAAATATGGAAAATGGGACCCGGGGTTTTGTGCAAAACCAGCAGAATTTCTAAAATGAGCTTTTGGTGATGGAGTGGCAGGGGAGATATGAAGACGGGCTGTTTCATTCAGCCAAAAACTGGTCAGCCCTTTTCTATAACAATTCCTAACCCACTCCAAGTGCTGTTTGAGACTGTGCTTGAGAAATGTGCTTAACAGATTTAGGCACATGAGGTTTGTATATCTGTGAGTTTATGTATGTGCATATCACATTATATTAAATTTGTTATACAATTGGTTTACACATTGTTTTACAATTGCTTAAATATTTCGCTCTGTTTAACTTTTTGCCTTCACATTTTAAGTTTCCTCCAGTCTTTAGATTTGTTTATACTTCATATCAAGTGTCTTTGTGTGCGTCTTTTTCTTCCATACATTTTCAGGACCAAAATTACATTACATTTACTGTAAACCTAAAAAATGCTTAAGGTGTTAGGTGTTAAGGTTAGGATTAGATGTATTAAAAAAGTCACTCATTTCAAACATTGGGTTTAAGACATTACGTCAAAGTCTCCATTACCAGGTGCTCAATGTGCTGCATGTCTCACTCTTGTAGGTTTACATAAACATTCTCCTCCTCATGGGTCACTAAAATATGACTGAAAAGGTATTATACAAATATATTTATTTAAAAAAACATTGATTTTAAAATCTTTATTTATGGATTAATCCTTGGAATAGAATACTTTTAAATGATTTCAATTCAACCTTCTACAGATCTGGTTAAAAACAAGAAATATGTAGTTCAAATAAATCACAAATGTCAGAAGTTCAAGCAAAAACAAGTCCTCTTGATGTCTTTGAAAAGTAAAGGCTACTAAAATCCTACTTCCCACCCTCTCTGATCTTGGCATTTCAGGCTCTGTTACCTCTTGGATTGTTTCCTACCTGGCAGTTGCTTTTACCAGGTGATGTGGAGAGGGTCATTGTCTGCCATGCAGCATCTTTCTACTGGTGTTCCCCAAGTCTCAGTTCATAGCCCTCTTCTCTCTTTACACCAAGTCTCCAGGCTCTGTTGTATCTTCACATGGTCTTTTCCATCGATGCTGTGCAGATGAAACTTAGATATTTTCTACTGCCCTCCTTCTAATATCCAGGTGACATTACTCACGTCTGTCTGACATCTCGATTTGGCCCAACACCGGAAGCTTAACCTTGACAATACTGAGCTGCTCTTTTATTGCAGGAAGGCTTGTCCTCTACAGGACGTGTCCAACCCGTTTCTCCTGGAGGGTAGGACAGAAGATCTTTACTTATTTTCATGGAGTACTTAAAATAGTTCAATTTCCACCACCTCTTCTAGTTTTTTTTGTGTAAATGTTGTATGCACTTACTACTAAACTTTGTGGTATTTTCACCTAGCTCTTTCAAAATGTATGCCCTTAATATTTGTTGCTCTGGATAAAAGCATCTGCTAAATGAATAAAATGTAATAATGTCAATGGTTCAATATATCCTGTTTATTTAGTTGATTAAATGATCTATTTGCATGTCATGGTCACATCTGAATTATTCAAGACATACAAATATAAATATTCATTAATATGACTGATTTAAGAAATTAGAAGTCTTAATGGTTAGTGTTGGGCAACAGCAGGTGACCAAAAGTTGCTAGTTCAAAACCCAAAGCCAAGTTGAAAGAAATGGATCAGAGCATCTGCAAAATGATTACAATAAAGATCAAATGGCTTATTATGCTAGATTAGCAAGACCGCAGGTTTCTAAGACACTTGCAATCATAGAAACAGCATTGTCAACAAAATGCCATAGGAAGTCAGTTCTTGGCAGACACAACATCCTGCAAATTGCTTCCAGCCACAACTACAACAGCCATCAGAAATAAGACACCAACACATTGATTACTTAAAAACATACTTAATTAAGACGCCAAGCACACAACTGCCTCATTTTGTAAGTGTAATCTTGTTGCCAGGTCCCCTACAATGCAGAAACGACACTCTGTCATGGTAAGAAATTAGCTGGGTCACACCATAACAGAGGGAACTGTGTGTAATTAGCCTCGATTAGCATTCGGCAAATGGCTGTCAGCAAGTGATGGAGGGGAAGTCGCTGTGGCGAAGCGCAGCGTATGTGTGTTCAGCCAGGGAGGGCGCCGTGTCTGGGACTGTCAGGAGGGTTGGGAGGCCCTGAAGTCTCTACGCCGCTACCTTACAGTATGCCTCATTTGCCAAGGACGTCTGCGAGAATGGTCGCTAATGTGTGTGGATGCTTTTCCATCAAA
Organism: Novumbra hubbsi; assembly: GCA_016801125.1. NCBI lineage: Eukaryota > Metazoa > Chordata > Actinopteri > Esociformes > Umbridae > Novumbra > Novumbra hubbsi. The sequence continues at coordinate 1,918 of JACXGK010003971.1, read as the reverse complement.
TCAGTCCCTGTCAAGCAATGTATGGCTGCTTGGGCTAATGGCGCTGTGGTAAATATGCTGCATTCATACATATCTTATGCTCGCAAGGAACAATTAGCAACATTTGTAGGCTACCACAAGCAAGGGGAAGCTGAAACTACTCATGACTTTCTTCTATGTCTTCCAGTCTGTCTGTTTCCTTTTTGAACTTTCTCTTGCTGTCATGTCTTGTGGCTTTGCTAGTTCCATTCTAAGTCTTTTCTCTGTGTGTTCCATTACCTGCGTTACATATTTTTTTCTCATCAGTGCCCTTGGGAGTCCTCCATCACTCCCACACGATTTGCCATCATATTGCAGATGTTCTTTTTACTCCTCTGTATGTCTTTCTCTCACCCTCCTGTCAAGACTTGCCTTATCTCAGTGACCTTTCAGACCATCCCTGTTTTTAACTGTCCAACAATATTACCTCGGAGCATAGGAATCCTGTTCAGAATTATGACACTTTCGCTCTCTACTCTGCCCTTCCCTCATACTGCACACAAACCTTAATACAAACAAATACAGTGCCTTTAGAAAGTATTCAGACCCATCATGTTCTCTAATTAATAATGACAAAGAGGACTCGTTTTGTGCCATAAAAAAAAAAATATATATATATATATATAACATGTTTTCTGAAACCTAGAGAGGAACCAGACTCAGAGGGGTGAACATCCCTCTTTTGGCTGTGCCGGGGCAATATTTGCATTACCTGGCTAATATCATCTCCACAAGCATGGCGGTGGTAGCATCATGCTATGGAGATGTTTCTCAGTGCCAGGGACCAGGAGACTGGTCATGATTGAGTAATGGATGAACGGTGCAAAATACCCTGTAATCCTTGAAGAAAATCTGATTCCGAGTGTATAGAACATCAGACTGGGGTGAAGACCAGCATGATAATGACCCACACCACATAACATTGTAGTGGCTTTTGGACAACTCTGTGAATGTTTTTGAGTGGACCTGACAAAGACCGGACCTAAACCCCCTTGATCATCTGTAGGGAACCCTTAGATCGCAGTTTACCAATGCTCCCCATCCAGTCTGAACAAGCTTAAAGATTCTGCAAGGAACAATGCAAGAAACTGCCAAAAGCTTGTTGAGGCATCCCCAATATAACAGTGAATATGTGAATGCAGCCAAAGGCGCTTGTACAAAGTACTAAGTATAGTTGTGAATACTTGTTGATGAGAGATTTTTTCTTTTTTATATAAATTAGCCCAAATGATCAGGGTTTAGTTGTAGGTTAATTGCAAAAAAAAATTAACAACACAGCAACACGTGGAGAAAGGGAAGGGGCGTGAAAACTCTCCAAAGGCACAGTAAAAAGCCTTTCACTTTGAGGATATATCCATGCTCAAGTAGACACACACACGGATAGCGGGTGTCTGACCCTGCTTGGAATATGAAGTACAGCACACGGCTTGAATGGGAGCATTACGGCCATTGAGGCGAGGCAAATGGAAAAATGGGGAGAGCAATGGAAATAGATAGTTGAAAGGGAGAGAATCAGGGACAATGCTGATACCAGCAGTTTTGGTCTGTTCACCGCTTCAAAATACGATTTGAGTGAATGAGGCCACACATTCACACACACTTTCACACATCAGCTGACCCTGTGCCTTCTAACCAGCTGTCAGCCAAAGCTACTCGCACTCATGGGCACCCGCATGCACCCCTCTGTGTGTGTCTCTCTCTCTTCTCTCTCTCCCCCCTCTCACTCTTGCTCTCCCCTGTGTGTGACTGGGTTGACTGAACAGTGAGCACCAATACCTCTGGCCATACTCTCTGGAGAACTCCGGAGAACTCTCACACCTTAGCACCCACACGCCAGCGCACACGCATCTGCCCCCGGACTGCGTATACCATAAATCACAGCTGTCACACAGATTTTACA